>FTLJ01000737.1:0-45498 GCA_900155495.1 Porogramme epimiltina
GAGGGAGGGGAGGGGCGTGGAGGAGCCCGAGGTGGGGTCGCTCGGGGGCGAGGGGGAGGGGGAGGGGTCCTCGTCGATGATGATCACCTCGGGCTCGGGCTCCGAGTCGGACGAGTCGAGGGTGAGGTCGATCACGTCGTTCTGGACGCTCTCCTTGGCCGCCTTCTCGGCCTCCTGCTGCGCGACGGCGCCGGACGCGCACGCCTTTTCGTCGCGCGCTCTGCGTTCTGCGGCCTGTAGGGAGGAGGAGGTTAGCAAACGGACCGCCAACGAGTGGAGAGGCGGAAGGATCCCGCGACGCACCTCCGCAGCGAGCTCGCGTGGGGACTTGTTGCCCCGCGGAGCGCCGCCCAAGCGGCCGCTCCCCTGGAGGACGGCGCCGATTTGTTTGCGTTTCTCGGCGGCCTCGGCGGCTTTCTGGCGGGCGAGGTGGGGCGGGAGGTCGTGGGAGACGCTGGCCCCTAGGCGTTTGCCCTCGGAGTGGAAGCCCTCGCCGGCGTAGCCGGAGCGGCGGAGGACGTCGTACTCGTCTTCGAGCCCGGAGAGGAACTTGTAGAACTTGTCGTCGTGGGGGCCGTGCACGTTGTGCGTCAGCTGTTAGGGATTTGTTAGGACGCGACGGTCTGTGGGAGCCGCCTGACAAAATGCCTACTTCATGTAACATGGTGCCCATGATTTCTTGTTCATCATAAAAAGTGTCGGGGGCGTGTGGCGGCCTTAGTCGGACCATGATTTTCTGGCCGGCGTTGATGTCTGGCAGGTGACGTCGTTGGTTTACAGCGACGGGTGAGGGTACAAAGGGAGTACTCACTCAGACCTGAAGAGGAAATTCTGTGGTCAGACTGGGGTTTGGATCGACGGTCGCTGAAAAAGGGGACTGACCGAGAAGGCTCGGATTCTCTGGGAAGAACTCCGACAGGACAGGCAGGACCCAGGCGTGCTTGCGCATGATGGGTTTCACGAGCGAGGCGATCCTCTGGAGGACGCGGAGGGCCTCGTCTGCATGGGGCCTGTCTTTGAGGTGGGTGAAGGACTTGATGAAGATGTCAGTCATGCGCGAAGAGGTGGAGGATGGGATGAGAGAGGAGGAGAGGACGGCGGGGGCGAGTAGAAAAGGGGAGTTGCAATCGGCGGAATGAGCACAGCTCCAAGGACCGACCGGGGTCTGGCGCACTCTCCAGGGCAGCTGGACCCGGCACGACGGTGATCTCAGCCACAGACGCGTCAGCAGCACGTGCGCCGTCCCCGATCCGAGTCGTCCAGAACGCGCCGGGCCGCGTCCCGACGGCCCCGTCACGTCTTGGAACGGGCCTCATGCGTCCCTGCAATGCCCCACGTTGCTCATATCCGACCCGGCAAGGAGCGCGTCGAGCGAGCTCTCAGCTCTCTTGTCCCCGAACAGTCCTCCCCAGCCATGTTCCGGGGAGATAGGCTCATATTTACCTCGCCGGATTACGGGAGACCGGAGAAGACGGTTCTCGACATGTTCTCGCAGGAGGGCCACTTGGTCTCGCACACGCCAAAGTCGCTTCAACCTCCGTCCCCTGTTCGGCTCACCGCGGGGCCATGCCCAACGCCCGAACGCCCTCGAGATGCCTCTTCGCCTTACGCCCCACCCCAACACTAACCCGCCATGACTATCCCACTCTCTTTTCTCGCAAACATACCATCACCACCTCCAGAACTTTCTCTCGGAGAACATATCGCAGAAGCTATCGAACGCTCTGGCAGCGTCGCCACCCTCCTCGACTGTCTCTGCACTACCGACGCCCCCGCCCTCTGGTCCCCTGAAGCCGACGCGTGCCGACCGCCGCTCACACATGCCGCCCTCCGCAATTTCGTGTCCGAATTCACCATCCCCACGTCCGGCCTTCATGACCGCCTCGTGCCGAACGACAGAGTTATGATCGTCCTTCCAACAGGTCCCGAAAACGCCGTCGCCCTCCTCGCCGTCTCGGCCTACCACACCTGCGCCCCGGTCAACGCCGCGTGCACTCTCGAAGAGCTCGCCCGCGACGCAACGCGCCTGCGCGCGAAGGTGATCCTTGCTACGCCGGAGGTGGTGGACAGGCTGGAGCTCTGGCGGCTGAGGGATGAGCTTCGATGCGAAATTGTATATCTGCATGCGCGCTCAGAGGGGCCAGCCGGGCTCTTTGATCTCTCGGCTTTGCAAGACGACGACGACGACTTGGTTGTCGTACCGAGGTCAACTTCCCTTCCAACGCGTCTGAATACCTTTCAAGACCAAGCCCTCGTGCTTCACACCTCAGGAACAAGCGGAATGAAGAAGGTAGGGTCGGGTGCTTTGCCGAAAATACTCGAAATGAACGCCCTTGGCCAACTCTAGGTCGTTCCCTATACTCTCCGCTCACTCGTCGTGGGTACGTGTGCCGTCACGCACTCGTGGAATTTGCAACCTAGCGACATCAACAGTGAGTGTGCTTGACCGGATCCACTGTCTGCCCACCCAACCATTTTTCTAGTGAACATGATGCCACTTTTCCACGTTGGGGGCATTGTCAGGAATCTTTGGGCTCCCGTCTTTTCCGGCGGGAGCGCGATTATGTGTTCGGGTTTCGACAGCACAACATTCTGGCCTATCGTTCAGGCCCTCGGTGCGACCTGGTGAGTTGCTGGCCCGTATGTATCTTGTATACGGTCTTGATGATGCCTCGTAGGTACTACGCATCGCCGACAATGCACCATGCCATTTTGCTATCCAAACCAGACTCGGTCACCCCATTCCGAGATACTCGTATTCGCATGGTCGCGAACGCGGCCGGAGGCCTTCTCCCCTCGTTGGCATGCCGGTTACGTGACACATTTGGAGCCACCATACTTCCGTCGTACGGCATGACTGAATGCATGCCTATTGCTTCACCGCCGATCACGTACAAGCTGGACCGTCCAGGATGCTCCGGCGTGGCATGCGGTCCCCATTTATCTATCCGTACCCCCATAACACTAGATCACGAGCTCTCACGGGCCTGTATTGGAGCGGTATGCGTCAAGGGCCTTCCCATGTTCGATGGCTATGAAACCACCCCGGGAGCCCCCCTCGACAGGTCCGCGTTCTCCTCAGAAGGATGGTTCGATTCGGGAGACGTTGGCTATATGGACGACGATGGATACCTCTACATCACAGGCCGCTCGAAGGAGATCATCAACAAAGGAGGCGAGGTCGTCTCTCCCTTCGAAATCGAAGAGGCCATCATGTCGGTGGCTGCGCACCGCGTGAAGGAGTCCATGTCGTTCTCAGTCCCGCACGACGTCCTCCAAGAGACTGTCGGCGTCGCCATTGTCCCTAGTGACAACTCCCTACGCATCGGCTTGGCTGAGCTGCTCGACCTGGTCAAAACCAAACTTCACCCGTCAAAATGGCCCTTCGCCGTCGTTTACGTGGATAATTTACCCAAGAATAGTGCCGGAAAACCCCTTCGGATCAAGTTCGCAGAACGGCTCGGTCTAGGCACCCTAACTGACGACACCCCACCTCTTCTACGACACTTCGAGGCGTCAGTGCTGGACCCAAACGCCCCTCTCTCACAATCTATTCCATGTACGCCTGTGTCGGTGGATGTAACCGATATCGAAAAGATCATCAAGGATATCACTGGCATCCGCGAAGTCGCCGCCCGAATAGGAAGGTCTGGTTCACCGGAGGCCTTAGTGTCACTGTGTCCTACCGCCTCTCTAGATTCTGCGTCTATTACTTGCACCCTCGCGTCCCTCGTCTCTGGATATGCCAACCCAAGCCCTCTACATGTCTTCTACGAACCACTTGCAACGGCACAGGACGGTTCTGTGGACTGGGAGACGATGGAAGCCAAAACTGCACATCAAGCCGCTTCCAGCATGTCACCCGCGGCTCTGGTCATCCGCAACATCGTGGCCGAGCTTCTCGATAAGGATCCAGCACCTTTGACGGGCGACAGCGACTTCTTCCTCCTCGGCGGCAACTCTCTGCTCCTGGGCCGTCTCGCGCACTGCATCCGGAAGCGGACCGGGGTCACTGTTAGGGTGTCGTCCGTCTTTTTGCACAGCACTATCAACGGGATAGCGTCTCGCGTCGAGGCGGATGCCACGTCGATACTCGGCACTCCTGACTCCAGCACCCTCGCGAGCACCTCGGCTGAAAAGTCTGCCGACTCGACAAAGTCCTCGGACTTGCCTCTGGTGGACGACAACTCGAAGGACCACCGCGGACAGTGTCACCCACTGGCACTAGCAGTACAGGCGATGCCCTTGCTCTTGCTTTGGCCCCTGAGGGCGACTCTCGTCTGGACCGCGTTCCTCTTCATATTGGCCAATAATCCTGGCGCCTTTTCAGATAACTCACTGGGCCGCCTCGGTGCTACTATTACATCTGCGCTTGGTGCCCGACTGGCTGTCAACATTTTCCCCCCGCTTGCTGCTATCGTTCTCAAGTGGCTGATCATCGGACGCTACAAACCTGGGCTATACAGATTCTGGAGCAACTATCATCTCCGCTGGTGGATCACCGACCAAGCCCTCAGGATCGCAGGGCCCGGAGTCTTCTCGGCGCACCCCTGGCTCACCGTCCTCTACTATCGCATGCTAGGGGCTCGAATTGGCAAAAATGTGAACATCCACCCCACCGCGCGGCTCGCCGAGTTCGACCTGCTCACACTCCACTCTGGCTGCAGGCTCGACAATGCCCAGGTCCGCGGATTCTCTGTGGAGCGCGGGGGGTACTTCCGTCTGGGCCCTGTCGTCGTTGGGCACGGCGCGTCAATCAACACCTACACCGTCGTCGCGCCTGGCGCCGTCGTCCCGGACGGCGCCACGTACGGCCCGCACGCCTCCTCTCACGACCCACCCTCGCCCGAGGGGCATGCCCAGTACAACCGTGCAGCCATCCCCGGACCACACTGGTCGCTCAAGCTCTTCGTCGCCATGCCTATCTTGCTCCTCGTCACGATTGTCGCCTACCTGCCCTGGATCGCCGCACTCTACCTGCATGTGTCACTGGGCACGCCTACGGGACCCGGCTCCTCCCTCGAGCGCCAGATCATCTTACTCTCTACCTCGAATCGCGTTGCTCTACACGCCCTCACCCGGATCACCCGTGCGCTCTTCCGGGACATCTTCCAAGTCGTTGCGGGCATCGCCATCAAGCGTGCGATGGGCCTCAACCGCGAAGGCGCCGCCGCGGACGCGTCGCAGTGGGCGCGCCTCCGGCGCTACATCAACAACCTCACGCTCAGCCAAGATGCGCTTCAGGGCACGTTCGACATCATCGGCTCGCACTACGAGCTCACGTCCGTCCTCTGGCGCTGCATGGGCGCGAAGATCGGCAAGCGCGTCTACTGGCCGGGCTCGAGCTTCTACTGCCCCGACCCGGAGCTCCTCGAGGTCGGCGACGACGTCGTGTTTGGCTCCCGCTCTGAGGTGTTTACCACGGACGGCCTGGGCTCCGGACGCGTCGTGATCAAGGCGGGCGCGATGATCGCCGACCGCGTCGTGCTCCTCCCCGGAACCACCGTGGGCAGGCGGGCCGTCATGGGCTCCGGCGCGCTCGGGCGGCGGGGGGCAACGTACACGAACGACTCGGTCTGGATGGGCTCGGAGGGCGGCGAGGCGCTGTGTCTCAAAGTGGGCGGGAAGGACGCCGCCGACGACGACGTGCCGACGATCACCCCCTTCGGCCGCGCGTACTACGAGCGCAAGGCGCCGTACTTCGTCTTCCCGTACCCCTTCATCCTGCTCATCAACGTCACCGTCGCCGTGCTCGGCGCGACGTACTGGTCGCTCGCGCCCGTCCTCGGTGTGCGCGTCCTCAACCTCTTCCGCACGCGCCTCCCGCACCTGCACCTCTTCGACAACGGCCCGCGCCAGCTCCCCACGCTCGTCGGCCTCTTCGCCGCGTGGTTCGTGCTCGCGCTGCCCGCGCAGGCGCTGCTCGCGCTCGCGCTCGCCGTCGGCGCCAAGTGGCTCCTCCTCGGGCGGCGCGCGCCGGGCGCCCTCGACTGGGACGCGAGCGCGTACTGCCAGCGCTGGCAGGCGCACCTCGCGCTCTCCGGGGCGCTGCTGCGCGGCGTCGGCGGGCGCGGCGGCGCGCACGCGCTCGCGGGGTCCGCGTACGCGGCGTGGCTGCTGCGCGCGTACGGCGCGCGCGTCGGGCGCGGGTGCGCGGTGTGGGCGGGCGGCCGCGCGGGGCTCATGACGGAGCCGGACCTCGTCGAGCTCGGGGACGGCGTCGCGCTCGACGAGTGCTCGGTCGTCGCGCACATCAACTCGCGTGGGCGGTTTGCGCTCAATAAGCTGGTCATCGGGTCTGGGTGCGTCACCTCTACGTGTTCTGTCTTTTTGCATGTGTGATGAGGGCTGGGCTGATTTTATGGGGGTCTTCTTGCAGGTCGGCGCTTCGCGCGGGGTCGAGGCTGCTCTCGGGGGCGAGCATGGAGGACGGGTCGCTGCTGCTCGAGCACGCGCTCCTCGCCTCTGGGGAGATCGCGGAGGCGGGCGCGGTGTATGGGGGCTGGCCTGCGCGTCTGTTGGACGAGGATCCGCGCGGGCGGTGGATGCCTCTCGACACGCCGCCTGGCTTTCGGCGGAGGAAGGGCCGCCATCGCGCGGGCGTGTCCGTCGACGAAGCGGGGCCTGGCATGTGATAGAGGGGATGGTCGGAGCAGCAACTGTGCAAGAGGCCAAAGTACATTACTATTTCTTAAGTTCATTACTACGCTAGATTTTATCTATGGACCACACATTTTATTCATACGCAATTCGCTGCCTTATTTGGGAATACGACACATTACTCACTGCCTCTGTATCCGTATTGTCTCCTATGTGAATGTACAGAAAAAACCTCGTCCTAGATGTCTTCACACCTAGTGACCTTCAATACCAAGTTACGGGATGCCGTCAACCCCCGTGCATTTCCAGGAATCCCGCCTGGATAGAAGCACCCATATGCTGCAGCAGCCGCAGGTTCGATCTGAATGGACGCGAAGTACGGGACCGCGCATGGTGAGTGTGCTTCTTGAGCCTGTAAAAGGACTTCCTTCCCCCTTGCTTACGAGCGCGCTGACGCATGGCCCCTTTGTGGGTCTTCGGTTAAAACGTGGGCTGCGGATTCCCTGAGTCCAGCCGCGGGCCACAACGTGGACGTTCGGCTGCCTGCACAAGGGACATTGGGTTCAGGCTGGGTGGGATGATGGCCGTATGGCTGTGGAAGGGAAATCGGCTGTTTGCCGAGGTTCGTGTGCTACTTCTTTGGCTGGTCAGCCGCACAGTCGACTCGTCCGCCTTGTGGTCATTTCTTCTACCCACTGCCAGCCCTCCCTGCGAGTGAGATGCCCTCGCACTTGAGTCAAGAACTTTGCGCGAACGGTGGTAGCCGATTTGTCAAGTGATTTGAGTTCTATGGAGATATCACCCATCAGCGATTGCGTAGAGCAAGCTGTGCCAGGGGAAGTTACGCACCCTGATGTTGGTCCCATTTCCTCGGTGTGGCCAGCCTCTGTTTACAGGGGAGCGACACTCCGGGTCTGGAACCGCTCCTGGACCGCGGCCTCCTCCTCCAGCGACTCGACCCAACAGCCGTTCCCCAGGCCGTCCATGCGCTGCACCCAGTCGTCCCACAGCCTGTCCCACACGTTGTACCACTCCTGCTCCATCTGCAGCACGAGCAGGCGCACGCTCGCCTTCTCGCGCTCGCACGCTGTCGCGAGGTGTCTCAGCGCGGTCGTCTCCGCCTCGTTCTCCGCAGCCTCTTCCGGGTCCTCGACGGACCAACCAAGGTCGGACTTGACAGTTTGCACGACGATGTTATGTAAGTGCTGAAGGGCCGGGTCCTCTGACGCGTCCAGGAAAAACCCCAGGCCCTCCTCGCTATGAAAGCCAAGCGCGGCAGCAACCGCACCTGCGTATGGCGCGGGCAGCTCCTCGGCGCTATTGAGGATCCCAGATATGCGGAGGTGCGTCAGAGGCGCCTCTCGAAACACGACGTGCAACGCAGGGGGTCGGGGGTCTGTCAAGAGTGGAAGGAGGTGCAGGCGGCGGAGCGCGGGGAGGCGCTCGCCAAGCCCCGGGACGAGCGCGGACATCCCGCCGGAGATCGTCAGCTCGATGAGGTGCGGGAGGGGTATGGAGAGCGGAACCGGCGGAAGGCGTGCGGCCTGGAGGAGGCACAGCGTGCGGAGGGTCGGCGCGGTCAGCTCGAGGAGTTCGGTGGTGGTGTCTGCAAAGCGTTCAACCCAATCTTTTCCGGGACCGGCTTCGGAGTCCGCGTGGCGCACGGGGTCGTTATACCGTGGGCGTTCTTGCATAAGAAAGAGCCACAGGTGACGGACAGCGGGTTTGTCTGAGGGAGCGCATGAGCGTGAGTACGCAAGGAAACTTTCTAGGGCGCTGGTCGAGTAGAGTGAGACAGATTGGAACCGGACTTTCGAGGATTGCGCGTTGAGGTATTTGCACGAAAGAGCTAGGGACAAACCGGTGTAGCCGCCATCCGTGCAGGCGTATTGCGTTATCTCCTGCCATATCTCGGGTGGGAGGGAAGTGATGTGCGAATGCTTCATGGGTTCACTCTAGACTGACTGTTGGAAAATGTAAGCTATTGCACCACGCTTACCAAGGGCAAAAGAATAAGCTGATAGGCTTACAGAACGGATATCGTTATTGAGGATACGAGCAGCGGTAGCCTCTTGCCGCTACCTCTTCTTTGGTTCAGAAGAACGCCTAGATATTGCAACCGACGTTAGTATAACGAAGTGTAGATTCAGAGACTTCGGACTACCTTTTCTAACTCAATGTTCTTGGGGGGGAGTTGAGAGTGGAGTGAACGTAACGTGTACGCCGGCGACGAAACTTTAAGATGTAGGATAGGGCGCCCGGGACGTCGTTATAGTTTACGTGGAAGTCCGGAGGGTACGGGGGGAGGCGCTATGAAGCTTGTCCAGGGACTCGAGCTCGGACCGCGCAAGATCTTTTCCCGCCTCGATCAACCCCGCTTTCCATGCGACTATACCGTGTCTTGGCTGGGTAGCTCGGCCATCCGACTCTATTGAGCCTACCGTGCCACCTATAATCACAGAGCAAGCATATTATCTTCCTACCTGACTTACATTACCCGATCGGCGCTCAGACTGAAAAGTCCCCCTGACCGCCTCATCTTGGCATGCCCTCATCCCTTCAAGCGCGAATGAATGCAAAGACCCCGATCCTTGTTTATGAAGCAGTGCCCAATGCGATGCACGATGGCATCACATGAACTCGGGAGACCTATGTGGCCCCTTGGAATGGTTGCCGCAGGCATTCTCGGAATCCGTGGCTGGCAATCTGGTCGTATCCTATATGTATTCCTGCAATTAAGCACGTGGAACAATGATCTGGTCATTTCAGCAGTGGCTTTGTGTGCCAGCAACAAACTCGTACAATCACATTTCTTCCTCGTTCATCACGTTATGCTCCATCGAGGTCAAGTGTACTATCTTGAATATCTTGACGACCTGTTCCGAGGCTTCTTGCCCGAGTTCTGCTGCCGCAGTAAACACGTTTTTGACGACAGGAACCGCCTCTACCTCCTCTACTAAAAGGACGTCCCCTGTATGAATAGTTTTAGCATCTAGGCATACGAGATGGACGGAACGACTGACTGGCTCGTCGAAGAAATTCCGACATCGTGTCTCCGTTGCGTAATGTGAGTGCGATATAAGCAACTGGCCTAGGACGAGTCGCACAAGGGGCTAATGTAACATCCAAGATAGCCACTAGCAAAGGAATTATGGACGGCTCATACACCTAGCAGGACTATCGTCAGCTGGAGAACAAGCATATGTACGGACACGCACGAGGTCGGCTCCAAGGATTACGGTAGGCCTGATCTTTGTGTTTAGGAAAGCGTATAGCTTCTTTTTCCTGCTGCTATCTACCGCGTCGGACCAGTCTAGGGCGTGGATATTCAGATCTGGGTGTGAATGCGACGGATCTGCGTCACTATTATTAGAGTGGGCGTTTCTGCATGGGAGAGAGCGAGGCACGTACTACAAGGCAGGCGAAGGTTCACTTCACAGCGTTGCAGAACATACTCATTGACATCGGTGAGCCATAGTGAGGGGGGCTCCGCAGAAAGAGTATCGAGTTGTATAGATGCTGCTATAGTCCCCAGTAGCCCGACGCCGCATCCCAACTCCATGACGCGTTGACTCCGGATCAGTTCTAAGCTCTTGTTAATATACACTGCGCACTAGCAACGGTTCCGAAGGAGAAACCAACCGGGGTGTGCTAGGATAAATTGCGCCAGTATCAAACTGGCAGACCATGTTCTGAGACCGGTAGTTCCGCCTTCAATGGTAGTACGAGATTCGACAAGGGTAACATTCGCGTGTCCAGGGTAGACCGGTATGTTTGGGGGTCTATCCGACTTCCAAAGGTACGTGAGATAAGATGCAGCGGGCCGCGACAAGCCGACATTCTTTTTTCTAGAGAAGAGGTATCAACTTAATTAATATTGCCATCTAGCACGACATTGTGGACATACGATGTAGAGCCATGCATTAGCTCAACGTGGTGCGTGTAAAATCGCTCGTCGAGCTCATCCTTCAGGTGCGCAGTCAGAGCAGCTTCAGAGACGTTTCAATTGTTGCATGCCTCGTCGGATGCCAGCCTCTCCAACCATCCAATTGCCCATTTCCAGAACGTCAGTTGATACTGCTTCGAGGGCGGATACTCTCCGAAATGATGATTGAGCAAGACATGATCCAGCAGAAAGGCGTGCGCTGATTCAAACGGGACATCTGGCGTAAGAATAAGCTTCGGAGACTGCAACGTCGCGTATATGCGCAGGATGTCAAAGAGGGGGTCGGGCAGCATTTGCAGGGTCGAGCCAAGAGGAGCTAGCGGCAGAGCCTGGGTCGCGTAGAGTACAAGCGCCCGACTCGCCTCGGCTACACACCCGTCGCGCGCTGAAGCCTGCCCTAAACGCGCACGTGATGTCTCGAAGAAATGGGTCAAAATTTGCCAGCAGAGCTCACAATGCTCGCTCATCTCGCCCAGGCTTCTCGTCGACCAGCTCGGTCATGGCTTGCTCTCGCACCCCGCAGGCTCTACGCGGCCAAGTCTGAGGGCGGGCCCGAGGACCCTTTCACTCAAGGTCCTTCCTATCCCCAATGGCTCCGGTCCGAGGGCATCAAGTACAAGGATCCACACCGGCCAAAGAACTGGCTCGGTGGCCAAGTAGTTGAGTTCGTCTCCTTTCGAGGGTTTGCCGCATCCAAAATTTACGCCTTGCGCTCGTAGCCCTTTCCCTTAAACCCTTCATTCAAGCCCCCGACGCCCATTTCAGATACTGTTCGAACAAATATCTGGAATGAGTACATGGCGGACCCTAGCAATTCTACCCTTCGTCGTCTTGCACAGAGTTTCGGCTTGAGCATTGCTCGCGTTGACGCCATTCTACGATTGAAGGGCCTCGAGCAGGCATGGGTAAAGGTTCGTAGCCCGTGTCGGTCTCTACTTCCCTCGAATCGGCATTCTTCATGATGAGTTTAAACGATTAGTCTTTAAGATGCCGCACGGCATATGGTTAGACAAATTTACATGCATGGCTTTCTGACTTGTTGCTTCTTCGTCCTTCATCTCTGCGGTGATAAACTGTGCTAACGTTGACGTTTCAGGTATGACATACCACCTCTGCGTGGATGGGCAACTCTCACTAACCATCTTGGATTGGCCTGGTTTGATCCACAGGAGGTAAGTACTGGTTTCGATATATTGTCCTCTGATGAGAACTTCATTATCATTCGCGTTATGGAAGACCTCCGCTGTGCCTTACATCACACGGACTCTGGTTACAACCTTTCAACCCCATCTGATCTTTTCTGTCGTCATTTCACTGAGCGATATGCTGATTGCTCCTTCATAGAACAAGACGCTGCAAACTGGCTTCCTAAGGAATATGGAGCATATTCTTGGTTCATCACAGGGCCAGGGATCTTCCAACGTGCAGCGAGGCGCCCGAGAGCTTGGTGAGGACGCCGCAGAGGCTGATAAGCTGTCGGAAGCGACCAAGGATGTCGCCCGCGCTCGCTATCAGCGACTGTTCTGGGAACCTGTCGTGGAGGGCAAAGTAAGTAGTTTACCTCAAGTCAACTGAGTGTATGGTTCTCAACATCGCCTCAGGATCCGACAATGTCTGCTGCTCTCGCGAAGGCAACGGCAGACGGTGTTGCGTCAACAAAGGCGAAGGAGGCTGCCGCACTCTCAAAGCTTCGTGGTCTCAAGATGGACACTGAGCCCGATGTCGTCATTGAGCGTGCAGGGCGACCTACTATTCGTTTCGTCGACGCTGGCGTCAAGTTCATCGACGTCAAGGATAGACTCAAGCGCCAGAAAGTCGCTAACCGCAGAGCACTCCTGCGTACTCGCCGGGAGCTGGCTGAGCTTCGTCATCAACATGCTTCTTTGTTTTTGTCGTCATATGAAGCCACTCATCCCACTACTGCCTAGCATGTTTCTTTCTCGATGTAACTTACTACAATGGATCTAATTGTCGCTACAGTCATGCTGTGTTCCCGGACAGGAGTTTCGTCTGATGAATCAAGTTTGAGGGCACCTCGAACATGTAAGTCTGAGAAGACTCTTTAGATTTGCGTCAGGGTCGATAAGATGCAGGTTCGACGGTATTCTGCGACTATGGTGGACTGTTGGATCCTATGTTGGAGTATACCTATCGGGACTCCGTTTTTCCCGTGTTCGGCCCCTATATAACCGCCGTGTACTTGCCGCACTTGACTCGCCCACCGATTCCCATGACCATTGTCAAGGCTTTGGACGTCGTGCAGCTGTAACGACACAACGCATTTGAAAGTACAAGCCCAACTGTGAACTTGTGCAGGTCTTCATTCGGTTTCACCTGTAGCTGACGACATACCTCCAGATGCCCTCAGTGTTCCCCGTAGCGGTGGATACCTCAATGGAGGCTCTCCCCGCTGACTCCCGCATCCGACAGATATACCCCGATGACCTATTCCCCAACGGTAACGTGCCTCTGGTCACTACCTATCCACCCTCGTGTTAAACCCGCTGACTGTCGTTGCCTACATGCGGAAGGCGCGTATGCCCAACTCCCACACGGTCGCGTCCGGTATTGGCTTATAGGACCAGAAGACGGCAAGAAAGTGGGTGCATTTCACCGTGCCGATCGCGCACTCGTACTGATTCTAGCTGTCGTCCTCGACCTTCCGTCATCTCCAGGTCGTTCTGATCCATGGCGTATCTATGCCTAGCATCACCTGGAAGGAGGTTGCACCATTTCTTGCAGAGCAAGGGTTCCGGGTGCTCGTTTACGGTAAATACTCGTCAAACCTCGGGCGTGGGACTGAAGGTCCTGATGAAGAGTCTGGTCAGACCTCTACGGTAAGGGGTATTCGGAGGCCCCGAAGACGGCGAGCAATGCAACGCTGTTCATCATCCAACTCGCGCTCTTGATGCAGTACGTCCGCTGGGACTCAGCGCGTATCGTAGGCTTCTCTATGGTTCGTCCAACCCTACATATCTTTAGTGGAAGGTGCTACGTCTGAGTTCACATTCGGGTATCCAGGGAGGAGGCGTTGCCGCAGCCTTCGTATCGACATTCCCGCACCTCGTCGAGGAGAAGGCTGTCTTCATCTCGTCCGCAGGCCTCATCAGCGTAAGAAATCCGTCGACCAACCTAATTATGCATCTCCGACTGACTCGGCAATATCTGGCGTTATTCCAACGTTCAGCGTGCGCCAAGCACCTCTGGGCCGCAGCCGTCGGTGAGCCCTCACTTGGTGCCGGTGTTGTGCATTATGTCTCATCAGATCCACTACGCAGAGCGAGCGGGTCGTCTTTCCGGAATGGCGAGAGGTCAGCTCCTTGTAGTATGCGTGTCCCACATCAATGCTCACCGACCTTCTCCAGTTGCGGGAACTGCAGGCAACAGACCTTCCGGGGTACAAGCGGAGCCTCCAGTCGTGCTTCGAGGATGGACCTATCCGCGGTCTTGAGACTGCCTTCGACAAGTTGGCGGACCTCACGGTCGGGCTAAAGCAATCGAAGTTACAGGTCTTGATAGCTCATGTGGGTCGTTGCCGTTATGCATGCCCCTGCAGACTAACCGTGCACGCAGGGCACGGAGGACGAAATTGTCTCGATCGAAGAGGCGGACAAGATCAAGGCGCGCATTCCGCACGCCGAAGTGCTCAAGGTCGACGGTGCGCTCCACGACATCGTCTTGCGCGACCAGCACTGGCAGATCCTTGCGCAGGCTCTCGCCCAATTCCTCGCTTGAGCATCGATCGAGACCGGTGTACCCATTATATATCCTGACGCCTAGGTGCCCTCTGTAAGAGTAGTACAGCGAGAAGGTCTACATGTATGTATATGTGCTCCGTATCACACACCATCGCGGTTTCTCAGCTATTCTCGGCTCGCCCGTGCCTCCCAAGCATCCCG
Source organism: Porogramme epimiltina (assembly GCA_900155495.1). Classification (NCBI taxonomy): domain Eukaryota; kingdom Fungi; phylum Basidiomycota; class Agaricomycetes; order Polyporales; family Polyporaceae; genus Porogramme; species Porogramme epimiltina. The sequence continues at coordinate 14,446 of FTLJ01000737.1, forward strand.
CTGCAAGACTTGGGTCGTGTTTTGCCACCGCAGAGCGCCAACCTTCTCCGTCTTCCGCTCGAGCGAGAATCCGTGCTTCCGGAGCGACTTGCCCACGTATGCGTGCAGAGGGCTCTCGGACGCGCGTACGGCCTCGAGCGTCGTGCCCGAACCGAACGCGTGGCCCAGCGCGAACGTGAGGAGGTCGTCGGCCATATCCGCCGGGCGGTACTGCTCGTCGACGTAGAAGTGGCGTATCGTCGCTACACGCGCGGTGCCCTTCGCACCGTTGTTCCTAGTGACTTTGCTGCCCGTACTCTTGGACGTTGCGAGGTCCGAGTCCGAGTCGGCGTCGAGTGAGGCGTCGAGGCTAATGAGACCGATGATGCGCTCGCCGTATTGAAGTATCCAGAAGCCGGACGCGGGCGAGCGCGAGTAGTAAGCAGGAATATCGACAAGGTCGGGACGACGAAGGATTTGGTTCGAGCGGTCTTCGAAACCCCACCGGTTTAGCCTGCGAGTAGAAAGGATTGGTACTTGGGGTAAGAGGAGAGAAGAGAGAGCGTACCAGTCAATACCGAACATGAACGCAATAGAGAGCGTCCCGAAGGCGGGCACCGGGGTGAGGTAACCGAGGAAGCCGTGCTCTGGCTTGGGCCACCAATTTGAGAGCTCTATCCATACGCAGGAGAGCGCGACCCAGAGCCCGAGGACAAGAGGGTTGGTGTACACTGCAAAATCAAATATAAACATTTGCAAAGAACGAGAGAGCGTATGTGACCTACTTTTCTTGTTCGCAAGTGCGATGGGCTCCATGGTGGCCTTTCCGACCAAGAAACGGACATGCTTCTGGTCCTCGAGAGTGACGGGGCGGATCCTCGCAGCGGGCTCAACCATCTTCACGAGTAGCGGGTGGGCGGTGGGTGGGGGAGGGCGTGCGTGCGTGGGCGGTCGGGCGGTATAAGTAAGGCGGGAGAGCCAAGGCGGGCGGCGATGAGGGCGAGCATTTGTCGGGGAGGAACAGTGGACGCGAGCAGCCACAAATCTTATTTCGACGCACGTTCGTCCCCCCTGTGGCAGAAAACCACGTGACCGACGCGTCGCGTTCGCGGACGTTCTGCGCCTGGACTCAGTCCAATTCCGGACATTCGCACCGGACTGCACGCACTATCGACAAGCGATCATCGCGAAGTCGAAACATACGCTAAGTTTTGGGTACTTAAGTCGTGGCCTGCATAGGCGCTTTGCACTCATCCTTGCACCCATCTTTGCACAGGGACAGCTAGCTCAACATGCTCATCACCAAGACCTTCCACGACGTCCCCACCAAGCTCGACCCCAACGGGCGGCCCATCAGGATCTTCGTCATTGCGCCGACCATCCCAGGCTACCCGAATGCCAAATTCCCTGGTAGGTGCCATGCATAGCAAGTCGTCTTACGATCCTAACCTGTCTACCTGCAGGTGTGGTGTGCTTCAGGTGTGCAGAATAGCTCTAGACCTCCAACTACTGCCCGGATGAACGTGCACTTCTCGTTCGACCAGCGAGATCTACCAAGTGACTGGCCCCGTAGAACGCTTCGCCGGCCAGATTGCGAGCCAAGGGTTCGTCGTCGGTGAGTGCGAGCTCTCCCCGACCGCTCCCCCCCTCGATGGCTGATATCGATCCAGCGTGCCCATCGTGCTACCACGAGTTCGAAGGCCCGGAGGCGCTCCCATATGACACAGAAGGTGCGTGGGTACCTCCATAGTCACGATGGACATATCAGCTCATTCGTCACCGGCACTAGGTACCGACAGGGGAAACAAATACAAGGTAGGCGGCACAGTGTCGTGTGCCCCATGCCCTTCTAACACGGGACCACAGATCGAAAAAGAAGTCGCTGCCTACGACGAGGTGCGTCGCTCCTCTCTCACCCTGATCCACGAGTTAGATGACTTATCGCACCGTAGGATGCAACGCTCGCGATCGATCTGCTCTGCTCGCTCAAGAACTGTAACGGACGCATCGCTTGTCAGTCCCCCTTGAATGTGGCCTAGCCTATTGACCCTCACCTGTGCCGCATACAGCCACTGGCATGTGCCTCGGCGGCCACCTCGTACGTCCCTTAACTCTATTCATCTTCACCCCTACTAACCATCCTCACAATTCTCCAGGCATTCCGGGTACGCACACCGTGCTCTACGAATGACACACGCCTACTAACGCCCAATCCTAACTCCAGGCCGCCTTCGACGCCCGAGTCCGCGCCGCCGTCTGCTTTTTCGCGACCGACGTCCACTCCGCCACGCTCGGCAAAGGCAAGAACGACAACTCCCTCGTGCGCGTCCGCAACGGCGACATGTCCGGCAAGGGCGAGCTCGTCGTACGTCTCTCTCATCTCTGTGCTTGACAGTCTGTAGTCGGATGCTCACCCGACCGCCCTCCGTCACAGATGATTTTCGGCAAGCAGGTGCGTTCATCTCGACAGCCCGCGCGCTGTGACCATGGAGTGCGCTCTGATCTCGCTCACAGGACACACACGTACCCCGCGAGGGTCGCGACCTCATCCGCAAGACACTCGAAGACGCTAATGTCACTACCTCGGTGGGTTTGCTCATTGATATGTATGCACTAGAGGTACTGAAGCGTTGTGGTAGTTCATCGAGGTGCAGGCGCAACACGCATTCGTCCGCGACGAGCAGTCCAAGGGGAGGTGGGACGCGGCTCTTACGCGCTCTATGTTCACCTTCATGATGGAGGTATTCGAGCGCACCGTCGGCAGAGACCTCGGCGAAAAGGTGGATGACGGTAGCAAGATAGAGCATGTGTGTTAGGAATACGTGTCACCCACGAAGGCCATGAAGGGAATACATTTGTTGTACCATGTCCACAATTTTCTCGACGCAGCCACTCTCGGGCTCCTGTCCGCGCGAAAAAAAGCAAAAGCACACGCCTCTGAGAGGGCACACGGGATATGAGGGAGAGAGCAAAGCTACAATCAATTCGTACTTCTTCGCAAGCTCTACTACACGCGGCGCGCAACATTACAAGACATGAGCCACGGCCGGGCAAGAGCCAGCGGCATGCTTCGTGATCGTGAATACAACAATGGTGGAGAAGATGGTAAGAACACAGTTGCGACAGTTAGAGATACCATGCGATGAGGGACGGGAAAAAGCGTGACGAGAACGAGGGAAAGAGAGACCGCGACGAAGACGTTTACTTCTTCTTGGCAGCCTTCTCCGCCGACTTGGTGACTGAATGGACGGCGTTAGTGACCGAGCTCCCACGATAAAGTTATACACTTACCCTTGCCACCAGACTTGTCGGTCTTGTCGACAGCCTTGATGATGCCGACGGCGACCGTCTGCCTCATGTCACGGACGGCGAAGCGACCGAGAGGGGGGTACTCGTTGTACGACTCCACGCACATGGGCTTGCTGGGGACAAGCTTGGCAATGCAAGCATCGCCGGACTTGACGAACTTGGGAGCGGCCTCGATCGACTTACCCGTCCGGCGGTCGATCTTCTCGATGAGCTCAGCGAACTTGCAGGCGATGTGGGCGGTGTGGCAGTCGAGCACGGGCGCGTAGCCGGCACCGATCTGACCGGGGTGGTTGAGGATAATGACCTGGGCGGTGAAGGACGCGGCCTCCTTGGCGGGGTCGTTCTTCGAGTCGGAGGCGACGTTGCCACGGCGGATATCCTTGACGGAGACGTTCCTATTACATCTGTCAGCAACGAGAACGATACGTTGAAGGGATACAGATAGACGTACTTGACGTTGAAACCAACGTTGTCACCGGGGACACCCTGCTCGAGCTGCTCGTGGTGCATCTCGACGGACTTGACCTCAGTAGTCACGTTCGTAGGCGCGAAGGTGACGACCATGCCGGCCTTGATGACACCAGTCTCGACACGACCGACGGGCACCGTGCCGATACCACCGATCTTGTACACATCCTGGAGGGGAAGACGGAGGGGCTTGTCCGAGGGACGGACGGGGGGCTCGATGGCATCGATGGCATCGAGGAGGGTCTTGCCCTTGACGACACCGGCCTTGGTCTCCTTGGTCCAGCCCTTGTACCAGGGCATGCTGAAGGAAAGACATGTAAGCATCAACTCTGCACGACAAGAGCGCATGCACATACTTGGTGGACTCCTCGAGCATGTTGTCGCCGTGCCAGCCGGAGATGGGGACGAACGCAACAGCCTTGGGGTTGTAACCGACCTTCTTGATGAAGGTGGACGTCTCCTTGATGATTTCGTTGAAACGGTCCTCGGACCACTGAAGCAAGAGTTAGTATATTGAAAGCGACAAGCCGACCGCGAGCAGGGACGAACCTTGGTCGTGTCCATCTTGTTGACGGCGACGATGAGCTGACGGACACCGAGGGTGAAGGCGAGGAGGGCGTGCTCGCGAGTCTGGCCGTCCTTGGAGATACCGGCCTCGAACTCACCGGTGCCACCGGCGATGATGAGGATGGCGCAGTCAGCCTGGGAGGTACCAGTGATCATGTTCTTGATGAAGTCACGGTGGCCAGGGGCGTCAATGACCTAGGAGAGAACGAAAACATAAGCACGGGAACGACGACATAAAACCAGTCAAACGTGACTTACGGTGACCATGAACTTCGGGGTCTCGAACTTCCAGAGGGCGATATCGATCGTGATACCACGCTCACGCTCAGCCTTGAGCTTGTCGAGCACCCAGGCTATGATGACTCGGTTAGATTTGTTGCGGATATGAGCGTCTATGTGCACCCACCATACTTGAACGAGCCCTTGCCGAGCTCAGCAGCCTCCTTTTCGAACTTCTCGATGGTACGCTTGTCGATACCACCGCACTTGTAGATCAAGTGACCAGTGGTGGTCGACTTGCCGGAATCGACGTGACCGATAACTGTGAGGGGTCAGGAGGGCAGTCGATGGACGCCGATGAAGACGATACTCACCGACGACGTTAACGTGGGTCTTCTCCTTTCCCATTTTTGATGTAGATCTACAGTGACCATGTCAGTAAGCGTCGGGGATCCAGGAGCGTCGACCATCGCTCGCGAGGGTAGGCGGCCGGGTAGATAGCAGATGAGCGCGCGACGTCAAAATCGACGCCGCGGTCGCTCGCATGCTCGCACGCCAAACCCAGGGAACAATGTGCACGACGAACGGAGACACTTACGCAAAAGAAAGTGTGAAAAGTGAGGGAGTGCGGGGGGGAAGATGAGGGTAAGAAGAAACCTGGAGTGGACGAGATGTTAAGGTTTATGTACCCTCGCACGGCCTCGAAAATTTTAGATGATCGATAGAGATCTGGCTGATTACGGTACAAACCCTCCACCCATGCCCCGGCCGGGACCGCCGCCCCGCCGGAGTCACGCCCGGTAGTCTGTTTCGGGTATTGAGCGCTCGTCAATTCCGGGCAAAACTGAGATAAAAACCTCGAGATGCTCCAACGAAAATTGCTTTTATACCCGAGGACGATCGCAGATTCAAAAATAATACAGGGAAACATCTATTGCACAGGCTTGGTTAACTAGGCAAATACACCGTGACGAGAAGGCATGTAGGAGAACAGATGCGGTCAAAACGAGGGACGATGCGATGGTGTCGATAACATTAATGTGCGTACAAAACGGTTGTGGGCGAGTGGCGATGAATGTCACGTCGGGAAGGCCGAGCGATGGATGGATGGGCGAGAGATAGCACGAAGGGGACAATGAGGTCAAGAGACGCGTCGATGCTCCGCTTGCAGGGCCCGAAGCGATCAGATAACATACCGGCGTACCGCACCTGAAAACCAAGTCGAATCAGCCTGTCAATTCCGGGGCACTTCTGATCGCGCGAGGTCGTCTCGCATTGCACGCACTCTCCATGCGGTCGTCCGCCTTCGGAAAACGATTAGGAGTCTATTCCCCACCCTCCGCTCCCGCTTAGGAACCGACTCTGCAAAATAGTTTGGAACGTCGGGCGTGCACTGACGTCTACCCGCAGGCACGCCTTGACCAGCTCCGCGGCGTCTCCTAGTGCGCCACCTCCGTCTGCTTCCTCGCCGTCCTTCTCCTTACCATCCGCACATCGCTCGTCCAAAGCGATAGAAGCTGTAGCAAAGGGCGACTCCAGACCGTCTTGTGCTTCGGCTGCGGTTGTGAAGGGACACTCGCCCACGAGCATCACATATGCGACCACACCGAACGCCCAGACGTCTTGCTCCTTCCCGTAGTATCGCTCACCGCGGAGAATCTCAGGGCCAGCATAATCGAGGCTATAAAATCTCACGCTTCAGGGTCATCGGAGGCAGATGGAGGTCGATATGCACTCACGTGCCGCTAAAGGTATCCCAGCCACCCTTCCTGACCAACCCGGAGCTTCCAAAGTCGATAAGAACGCACTTCCCGTCGGCACCAAGCACCACGTTCTCGTCCTTGATGTCTCGATGGACTACCGGTGGCGCTTCTAAGCGTCGAAGATTACGTAGGGAAGGATTCTGCTCACCGATGCCTTTTGAATGCAGGAACGCGACGGCGTCTGCGATCTGTCCGAGATAGGTTCGGACTAGATCTGGGGGTAGCCCGTGAGGGTAGCTCTCCACGAGCTCAAACAGATCCGAGGGTGGCTGAGGTTCGTCCGGTCTAGACTCCGGCGTGGTCGACGGCAGAACCAGATAGTAGTAATGGTTGTCCTCAAAGAAGTCGAGCAAGGGACAAATGTTCGGATGCCCGCTCACCACCTTTCCTTCTATCCACTCGTTCTCGATGTTAGACTTGCTACGTAGGGGATTCCAGGGGCGAGGGGACGGCAAAACGTAGTGTGTTGTTGATATGGCAGACATGACGTATATCTCTATTGGAATGGTACCGAACTTGGGATGGCGCTTCCAGCAATCTGCCAGTATGCGCGACTTGATGATTTGCTTGATGACGAGCGGCGGCTGTGATGAAGCGTCAATAACGTTCCGATATGGGGGAATAAGCACTTCGGCTCTTACCCCCATAGTCCCGTCATCCAACATTTCTCTAGCACGCTTCACAAGCCCGTACGCACCGCGTCCTATTTCGCGCTCGACGACGAACTCTGAGATGCTTCGTTCGCCAAGTGAGCGGGGTTGCTCATTAGGTGTGGGAGGTCCAACACTGCTGGCTACGCTAAGGTAACTTGCGGCGCTGTTCGTCCGAATAAGCTTCTGGGGTCCGGCGGGCATCGAACACGGCGGCTCGACCGGTGCAATCGAGACGCGACCAGCTACGAGCGAGACGCGCTGCTGCGACGATCGGCGCCTCATACGGGGCATTGTAGAAGAGCGGGGGGAAGAGGGGGTGCTGGAGAGGGGACTTCGGAGAGACAGCGAAGAGGGAGTGGGTACCATCGGGGACATGGGGCGCGGTGATGTGGGCTGCGATGACAATGGGCGAGGAGAAGAAGGGCGGGAGGAAACCGGAGAGCGAGTGAGCGGGCCGGTGATGTAGCTGCCAGTCCGCGGAGAGAGTGGCGGAAGGGGGGACGGAGGGGTCACGGCGGTGGAGATGACAGGGACCCCGTTTGTTGCCGCAGAGCGTGGCACTGCAGCGGAGCTGAGCCACGCTGGACGAGTTGGACGGAGGAGGGTGGGTTTGTCTTGAGAGTGCCCTACGACGGCACCAGTGGCTACCTCGACATTCTTCTCTTGGTCGCTGTCGTCGTCGTCCCTGTTGTGGTTGTTCCACTGGAAGCCGCGGCCGATAGAGGTGACACCCCAGCTGTTACCCACACTAGCGGCACGGTATAAGGGGCGACCCGAGGGGGTGGGGGGCATCCAGTCGTCGTCATTGTCGAAGGAGAGGTCGACAGTGGGGGCTGCTAGCATAATGCCTCGCAGAGGAGGGAGAGCACGAAGGCGGTAGGGCCTCTGAGAGCGGGATGGAGTAGATGATGGTGGGGCAGAACGTGAACGCGAAGAGCGGAGCGACGGCTTGTGAGAGGGCGGCTCTAAGAAGTTGCACGTGAGCTCTGGGTCGCCGCCGCGTCCTTGCCGCTGCGGCAGCCTGGGCCGGCTGGCTGCAGTCCACACATACTCGTCCTCGGAACTCGAGTCGTAGGCCTCGTCCATGCAGGTGGGGGGAGTCGGGGGGCGCATCGCCGTGGTAGCGACACCCTGGGGGTCGTGGATCCAACCCAGGTGTGCCCCTCCTCGATCTGGAGACGTCCCCTTCTTAATTCGCCGCCCCAGGTGATAAGCCGGCCTCCCTCCCCAGCGCCTCCGGCCCTCCGCTGTCACACGGGGCCACTCCCTCAGCGCTAATTCCACGCCGAGGCATCCGCTCCACCACCGCTGTCACGCCCCCACGTGGCATAGACGCCAGCCCGCTGCCCCCCGATCCGGTGTCGTCCTCCAGGTCCAGCACGCCCCCCTCAACGCCGTCCTCAAGCCCCACGAATCGTAAGTCCGTCCTGCTGAGAGTGCGATCCGACAGTCTAGCGTCCCAAGACTCCGTTCGTCCAAATTTCCGCCGTGGATGTGGCCGACAACATGATGGATGCAACACCGGCCTTTTGGATGACTTGGGACGCTGGGCTGCCGAATCTTCTGTCCCTTCCGACCTCCCCCACATACTAATCTTCCGCCTGCTTTCAGTTCGCCATGGTCAAGGTCCCCATCGTCAAGAAGCGCACCAAGCCTTTCAAGTGAGCACCACGCTCGTCTTCTCCTCAAGATCTTGTCTAAATTTCTATCGTACAGGCGCCACCAGTCCGACCGCTACAAGAGCGTGAAGGAGGCATGGAGGAAACCCAAGGGTATTGACAACCGTGTCAGGCGTCGGTTCAAGGGCCAGCTGCCCATGCCCAAGGTGTGTTGCGCTCGAATTCCATGGTTTGTCCAATATCTCACTGGTCTCTTCAGATCGGCTACGGCAGCAACAAGAAGACCCGCCACCTCCTCCCCAACGGCCTTAAGAAGTTCTTGGTCAGCAACGTCCGGGAAGTTGACCTTCTCCTCATGCACAACAAAAGCTTCGCGGCGGAGATCGCGCACAACGTGAGCAGCCGCAACCGGACAGTCATCCTTGAGAGGTGCGTAATCTCCCCACCCCTAAAACCCGCCTACGAATATCGACCGTGTTTATAGGGCGAAGGTCCTCGGTGTCAAGGTCACCAACCCCGCTGCCCGCCTGCGGTCAGAGGAGTAAAAGGTCGTTGTCGGTATCGCTGCTGTCTCATTTGCTGTTCTTCCACTATCCCATGTATCCATTTGACTATGCCGAAGACAATCGACATGCGACCATGTTCCAGGCCCCCCGGGAATGCATGTGATGAGGGACATCCGATGTACGATATGATTCTGCACGGTTAGAAACTACAACGCCGTACTCGTACCTTCTAGGCCAGTGGGCCTATTCCGCAGGATACGCGGAGGCAGACAAAGCTAGATGCATCATGCGTGCACGTGCAATCCGATAGATGATAGGCCGAGTGCAGTTCCAGACGCTGCAGATGCTTGCTACTGCCTGTAACGGGGCCTCCGAACCCGACTAATCGAGACGTTTCGAGATCGGCGCCGAGCTCCGACTTGGCTGAGGGCCTCATAACACTCTCAGGCTCTCAGCATCGTCTCTGTTCTTCCGCGTTCGATCAGCTCTGATCTTAGTGCGACCATGAGCTCCAGGTAAGTGATCTACGTATTCGCACGTCGCTTCCGCAACCTGTTGAATCCCCGAACCCTCCACGCCTCAGGCAAGCCACACACGCAGATTCGTGGTACACAGGAAATGGGGGTAGACTAGATGAAGAGCTCTCTGGCTGGCTCCAGGCAGTGAACCCCCCACCCGAGGACGATTATAAGCCGCCTGTGTCGGGGACAAAGGCTATCATCGCGCCGTTAGTTCATGTGGTCTTCCTCGCTGGTTCTGAGCTAAACTCCAAACCGGCAGTCATGCAGGGTATTCGTATTCAGGACCCGCGGCGGCGTGGGCATACAAGAGCATTGACACTAACGGGATGTGGGTAGTTCACTATTATTCTTGTGCCCTCCGTACTCATGTTCAGAGGATGTTAGAAAGAGGGTCTTTGTTTTAGGTCCCTCTCACCACGTCTACCTGGATGGGTGTGCATTAACCCGATGCACCAAATACGAAACACCTCTCGGGATCCTGCCGATTGACGTTGAAAGTACACACTGCCGTCCTCACTCTGTTTGACAATGCTCATGAGAGTCCGTAGCAACGAAGGAACTCAAGGACACCGGCCGCTTTTCGGAGATGTCCTTGCAAACCGACGAGGATGAGCACAGCATAGAGATGCATCTGCCTTACGTCCGCAAAGTATTCGAGGGGTTAGTCATTCCACTGCGGAGTTTGTGTCTTCGCCCCGCTGACCGTATTGCCCTAGCAAGGACATTAAGATCGTGCCCATCTTAGTTGGGGCAATCAACTACGACAAGGAAGTTTCCTACGGACAACTTCTAGCCCCATATCTGGCTCGTGAGGATACCATATTTGTGGTTTCCAGCGACTTCTGCCACTGGTGAGTTGGAATCCGTATACACCTATTCCCCGTATTCGGACGTCTTATCTGCTGTGCAGGGGACTCCGATTTCAATACACCTTCTACTACCCCAAGCCTCCTCCGACCAACCCGATCCGACTATCCCGCTCAGATGCCTCATCGGCCGCTCTGAGGGACCACCCTATCCACGCGTCCATCACGGCCCTCGATCACGAGGCGATGGAGTTGCTCACCTGCCCACCGTTCAGGGCGTCCCAGGCACACCATGAGTTCGCGCAGTATCTCTCGCGGACGAAGAACACCATCTGCGGCCGCCACCCCATCGGCGTCCTGCTTGGTGCCCTCACCGCACTCGAGAAGGAGGGCAAGGAGCCGTCGCTCAAGTGGGTGCGGTATGAACAGAGCAGCCAGTGTGTGACCGTCCAGGACTCTAGCGTCAGTTACGCTAGCGCATACGTACGGTTCTAGTAGCTGCACCTCGGAACAAGGAATTTGGAAGGACATACGAAACAATGTAATCTATAGAGTCGACCACCTCTTATTGAATCGTATCTAGATCTATTGGTTGCAACTATGATTCTGAGACGTCTACTACGCTCGGAGCCCAGGAGGGAGCAGATCGATCTGTAGCCCAACTGGCTCGTCTACCTCGTTCTCGCTGCCCGGTTCACCCTGATGGTTTACGACCTGATAGACCGCGGTGAGCCTGACGCAGTGTGGTAAATGCGTTAATCAACCGACCTTGCCGTCAACGACAACACAGTCTTCGAAACCCCACTCTCTCAACAATCCCTCCTTCAAGTGCGCGCCGTCCGCCCGCTTGACCGCCTCCCAGCCTTCCCCAGGACCTGCGCCCGGCTGCAACCGACGCGCGTCCGTCAGCGTGCAAGTTCCGACGCGGAGCGGCATCCCCTCGTCGCCCACGAGCGCGCGCGCAAGCGCGATGATCGGCGCCGCGTGGCTGACGAGCAGGATCCGGCGGTGCCGCCCCTCGAACGCCTCCTCCACCGCGGGCACGAGCGCACGGAGGAGCCCACCCGCGCGAGCGTGCACGGCGGGGATGTCCTCGCCCGCCCGTGCGGGGTAGTAGATCGAGCGCCAGCCGGCGGGGTCGATTTCGGGGAAGTGGGTCTGGAGTGTGGCTGCGGGGGCGGGGCGTGGGTGGAGCCCTGTGCCGGGCGCGGCAGGGGAGTACCACTCGGAGAGCCCTAGAGGTGCGGATATTGAGCGGAGAGAAGGACCCGGTCAGAAGCTGGAAGGGCCGACCGTGTTCTACGTAGAGAGGCAGCTGCAAGGCCTTCGCAGTGGGCTGAGCGGTTTCCAGACACCGGTCTTCTCGCCCTCGTTAGCTCAACGTCAGGTTATAACGCAAAGGTCCCTACAATACGGGGAAGAGAATATGGCGGTAGGCCTTTCGTCTTCTGGAAGCGATTTGAAGAATTCAGCCAGCTCCTCTGCTTGAGTTACCCCAAACGGGGCAAGGGGCGGATCGCGCGGTAGTCCTATATATGCATAAATATTGGAGTTAGTCTGGCGTGTGGAAAGGTCTCTGAGTTGTTTGCACCAGTGACGCTCTTCCTGTAGCATATAATGTCAGACTACGTGTACCGTTGCTTGAAAGCGATATTGTGGGTCATTACCAGTCATCGGTGACCCAGTTCATCCGATATCCTGGAAGAAATGAGAGTCATGCCTAAGCTGGACAAACTACCAGAACGTCCTCACCATGTCTGGCTATGTAGATGTACTCAACAGTCATCGCTGTCTAATAGGGCGTGTATGCGTGTGAAGCGGGCGAAAGGAAGGTCGCCACAGACCAGCGGTGACGGACCAAAGGAGAGAGTAGATGGGCGTAACGCCCTCGTGTCCAATGGCCGGCATGCTAATCGACTGATCAATCGTCGCGCGAGAAGGGAAGTTCTCGCTTACCGTAAAACCAGCAGACAGCAGGCCGAAATCAGGCGGGCACTCATTGTGTACAGCTGCTGTGCGCAAAAATGCATCGATGGTCTTACACCTCGTATACAACACGACTATAAATGGAGCGTCACAAAACATAATATACCGTGCATAGTCTTGGTTCATATGTCATGTCAGGGAGGGAGAGTGGGACAGCTACTACTGGAATCGCGAGCAGAAGCACAGGGTACGTGGGAGCAACAGTAACAGAGACGAGGGGAGGTGGGAGGGGGGGAGATACGAGGTGACGATGATGCAAAACGTGCGCGCAGATATCAAGACAGAGGCCAACGGACTATACACTCGGATCGCAACGAAATGACTCCATGTTTTTGTCGGGACCGCTTTAGGAGGGCTGGAGTCAACGGCTCAGTGAGGCGCTGGACGGACCGATATATTTGCTGGGTTTTAGGCCAGAGACGGGAACGCAGTCTCGTCATCGACGTTGAGCGCGGGGGCAGTCGCGCCGTTCGCGCCACGACCGCGTCCCGCACCACGGCCACGGCCGCCGCGAGACCCACGCTCACCACCCCGGTCGCCACCACGGCCGCCACGGCCGCCGCGCGCAGGACGCTCAAAGCGGGCTTCGATCTCGATGAAGACCTTCTCCTCCTTCTTAGCCTTGGCCTTGGGAGCAGCGTTCTTGGACTGGAGCACGCAACATAGTCAACATTTCTGCCGTCGCTCTTGGACAAGATCAAAATTTTCTTACCTTGCCGACGAAGTACGAGCTCTCCTCCTCGTCCTTCTTGGTGACGACGACGGCACCCTTGAAGGCGGCGTCATCGACCTTGCGAGCCTCCAACTTGGGCACGATCTCGAGACCGCCCTGCTTCTTGCGGTACTCGTCGAGGGTGAGGGTGTTGTCCTCCTCCTCAGGCTCGCGCGGCTTGCGCTCGGGCTTGTCACCTGCGGCGGCAGCGTCGGCGGCGGGTGCGTCGGCAGGAGCGGCCCAAGCATCGGCACCATCGGAGGGACCGGCCCACTCGTTGGTCTCAGCCGCGGCGTCGGTAACGGCGGCAGCCTCGGCCTTGAGCTCGGAGTTGCCCTCGTCACCACCCCAGCCCTGGTGGACCTTCTTGTCAGAATCGCTGTGGGGTTGAAGGTAGGTTAGATAGGGGGCATAGAAAATGCTCAGAAAAGAACGTACGTCTTGCCAGTCATGCTGTGGCGGTCGAACTGACGTCCGCGGCCACCACGTCCGCGATCGCCACGGCCCCGGCCACGTCCGCGACCACGGCCTTCGCCATCAGCTGGAAGAAAGTTGTCGCATTGGGTACAACCAAGGGGGAGGAAGGGGGAGGATGTGAAAGAGAAAAAAGGGGAGAAGGTCAGTAAGTGAAGTGTGTTTAGGAGTGTCTTGAATGGACATACCGCGCTTCTTGGGCTCGGAATCATCTCCAGCGACCTCCGCATTCTCCTTGTCGCGGGGTGCGGACTTGCCGCCACGCTGGTAGTAGCGGCCGCCTCTTGAGGCGGGACCGCCACGGGTCTTCTGCGTCCCGCGGGTAGCGGCGGGCGCGGGCGCTGCCTGCTTAGCGGGGGCGGCAGGCGCAGGGCTCGCCGGCCGTGAGGCATCCTCTGGGGGGTTGCGTAAAAGATCAGACAACCATCGAGGACAGATTCAATAGCATATACACGAATGCGAGTGCAGGGGTTGGAGGGGTGGGAGGGGAAGAGAGAACTCACCATCGAGGAGAGCAAAAGGATTCCTGCTGGCCACCGACATCGTTTCGTGACGGGGCCCTCTTTTGCGGTCAGAAGGGGTAAAGATCCCTGGGTAGGTCAAGTAGATTGACGGCGAGGTGCGTGAGGGCTTTGGCAAGTCCGAGAGCAGGAATCCTGCCGCCAAGGGACCCGGTAACCGCTCCCCGGGGTCCCGGTCAGCCACCCTCGCTCGCTGTACAGTTCTTCGCACCCATAAAAGGGCCCCCAACGACCCACGCACCTTAACGCAAAACACAGGTGAGTAGCCCCCGCTGCTGTTCTCTGCCTCGTCGTCGTTGCTCACACCCCGTCTCCTCTAGCCTTCAAAAGCATCTCGACGATGACTCGCTCGCCGGCTTGCCGGACTTGAGCGGGTCGAGGACCTTGAGACCGTCACAATGGGCTGGAGAATGAGAAGACTTCGGTTGTGAATGATGGGACTTGGGTGCGGCGCACTCGGGCTCTAGGGATGAGACTTTGTCTCAGCAGCTGGCTCTTCGTGGCCGCTGTATGGGTTGCGTCGCAATGTCTCGTTGTATATTCTCCAATAATCTATGTTTACCTCCTCATCACAAGCGTGACACGCTGGCGTCCCGACTCCCGAGACATTGCATCTCCGTTAGAAGGATCTGAAGGCCCCAAATCTCCCGATACTATTGCCTCAAATGGGCTGATCTGGGCAGGCCCGTGGCGGAAGAGAGCTGCGTGTGCGTGGACGTTGGTGCGCGGGCGATCGGGGAGGGAAACGGCGCGGACGGAGCCCGACGGACTGATAGCGTTTCTGCGGAGATGAGCCTGTGACCTCGTGTCGTAGTCCTTTGTGACCCGGGATGCAAGCCACTTCGAAGCCGCTGCACGTCTTGTTCCGCCTCCGACCCCCTCATCCACCACTCGGCCATCTTTAGGGCTTGGATTCCGCCACTAGTCCTCGTCGAGGCACCCTACGCACATGGCCAGTCGTCGACTCACGATCTCATCCCTGCTCTGTGCCGACGATCAGAACACGGACCAGCCCCAGCCCCCTCCTGCCCCGCTCCCAGAACCCCCACACGCACCGGTCCTATCTGGACCTGGTATTCCTCCCCCCGACGACTATAGGGAACCCCAGTATCCACTACCGTACCCTCACCATGGCGGGCGAGCTCGTAGTAGAACAAATTCCGGGCACATGCGCGACAGCCACAGCACCGTTCCCCTCTCCCTACAACCCGTATATATTAGGAGACACACGCCTTCACCACCAGCGGACAATGTGGGGATGTATGCCAGACCGCGGACAGAGCATGGGGTGTATAGAGATAATGCACTGGTCCATCCCGATATCCTAGCGAGTGGATCCAGGCCGTCGGTCTTGTCCCTTGAACGTCCCTACCCTTCGTCACATCACCACCTTCAGACGGCCCCGCGGCCAAGCTCTTCCTCTCGACGAAGTTCAGATCCAAACCGGCAGGAGTACCGTCTCCCGGACGGCCCTTCATACTTCTCTCCGTCCGCACCGACACGAAACGTCCATTCAGACACTTTCGTGGGGCCCTCATATCCACCACCGCCACCTCATCCCCAAACACAATCCCCATCGTACCAAGCAGCTCCTCAGTTGCGCACCCCTCGACATCCTTCCCATTCGCCGGTGTTGGGCCTCCGGCCGTCGACGTACTCGCCACCAGGCAACCATCGCGTTATGACCCAGCCTTCGCCCTTCAATCTTCCCGGGCCAGGTTACTCCCCTCATCCCCCCTCCCAGAGTCCCCTCACGTCCACTAGTTCTCCCCCCTCAAGCCAAGACGCTCGCGCCTCACATTTTCGATCCGCTTCGTTCTCGCAGCCTGAGGCGCCGTTGTCTACCCCTCGATCCTCAATGGCCTCACTTCCCAACTTGCTTAGTGCGGATCCGTCGCGTTCTCCAGTCGCGGGCCTAGGGTTGCGCGCGAGCCCGGGAGGAATGGGAGGGCTTGGAGGATTGGAGGCACTGGTCCAGGCTGCTACAGAGGAAAGGCGTAGGCTGAGCGGTGAGCACCCTCCCCCTGCGGTGGCGCGAGAGGCTACTCGGAGGGCGTCCCAGAGCCCTGTGCTCAATCGCATCCCTCCGCCACTTCACCCACCGGCGCACTCTCCTGTGTTGCAGAAAAGCCCCGTGCTTCCTTCCCCTCGTTTCGACACTCGCGTCAATTCCTTGGCTGTCATTCCTCTTCGGACCTCGCATGACGGCGAACCTCCAAGCAAGCGACGACGGAGGACCGGCAGCTTCAGCGCAGGACATCCTCTTGCTCCTGTTACCCCAGCCTCTCCCCAGAAACATGCAAGGCCCTCTACGCCTGTCGCACCCGTCGCTCCCGCCACCCCAGTCCCGCCCGTATCACCACCTTCCCCGCTTGTGCCTTCGGTCCAACCCAGTCCCTCATCTTCCACTTCCGTTGCCCGTCTCCCCGCACCCAAACGGACCAGTATCTCTCAGCTACTATCTCCTGAACCACCACGGAGGAGTTCACCGAGGTCCATACTTGATGCCACAAGCCAACCTCAAATCATCTTACAGCCTGTCGCCATAACACCTCTACCTTCTGTTCCAGAGCCTGTTTTGGTCGTGGAAGTTGAGAAACCAGCCCAGACGGTAGAAAGAGTAGAACCGGCGGTCGAGGAACGGGAAAAGACGGCCGAGGGTGATGCGGACGGCGAGCACGGGCCGAAGAACATCGAAATCGTGGATCAGGCAGCGGCAGAGAAAATGCGACATCTATCGCCAATACGGCACGTCGACACGGAGGGCTCGTCGCTGGTTGATCACCCTGTTTCACGGGAAGAAGTTCCGTCTGTCGTAGATCTCGAACCTGCTCAAATGGAAGAGCAATCGCCGTCCCGCTCTCCCTCTGCCCATCATCCAGAAGAACCCTCCATCCCTATTGTCACGTCAGAAATAGTCGTAGACGCGCCAATGAGGGAGAGGTCCGTGGGACCAGAAACTTCTGAACAATCACCCCCAGCTGCGGAGCCTGAAGCTCAAGCTCGAACAGCGACGCCAGTAGACGAGGAAGGAATGCTCCCAGAACCAACCGTTGACCAGGAACGGGTGTCACCAGTAGCAGAGCAAGAGCCGGAAGTATTGCCTGCCGTTGTGGATCCTGACCAGTCACCACCAGTGGCAGCACAAGAGCCCGAGAGTTCCCAGGATGAGCCTGGAGAACTCCAGGAACCCCTCTCCCAGATGGCGTCGCACATAGAAGACACCACTCCGGAGTTGGCCATGATTACGGAGCCTACGACCGACGTCGATTCGCACGTTAGCCCACACACCGAAGATACACACAAATCTCCCGTGGCGACTCCTGATTCGCCTCCAGCTCGTAGTCCAAGAGACTCGTCCCCGGGTCCAGAAGAGCAGCACGGCTCTCCAGTCGTGGAGATGGTAGTAGACGCTCCTACCCCACCCACGGCTGAGGTCATTGAGGAGCAGGCGCCCATGGTTGCAGTGGGTGATGAGGATGCTGTAGATGTCTCGACGCCGTCTATGTCGGTAGATGTTGAGGCCCAGGCCGAAGGCCCAGACGATGAGGATGTCATGGTAAGCGGAAATGAACCAGAAGCCACGCACGATCAGGATCCCGACGAATGGCTCATGGAACATATCGCCGACGCTTCCCCCGCCCACGCGTCACGACGCTCCTCCGTCGCGCCTGAAGAACCGCCACAAACTCCTTACCTGTCCGAAGCGTCCCCTCCCCCTCACACCATCGACGAGCATGCAAAGCGCAGACCCCCCTCCGCACGTCCGGAATCCAGGAAAGTGCCCAGTCCATCGCGTTCGCCAACGCCCACCGCTTTGCTGGAGCAAGAGCTTGACGACATATCTCCGGCCGATGATGTCGTGCTCAAGACTGCCCCGTCCCCACGCTCGGACGCCGACACGGACTTCGCCCTGGAGCTCGAGTTCGCCGCGAGTACGACGCCAGACAACCGCGACGTCTCCATGACCAGCGAGCTCGAGCTGGACGATGAGCTGCTCAGCCTTGTTGACGACAAACCTCGCCACACCCACTCACATGCGCACCACGCCCCGGTGAGCAAATCGTCACAGCCTCTTGCAAGCGCCAAACACGAGAAATCGGCGGTGGTCAAAGAGTCATCGGGGACGCGGACCACCTCAGAGGCCACGAGTGGCCCTTCCGTTCGTGCCTCATCAGTGGTTTCCGCCTCTCTTCCCTCTGAGCAAGTGGTGATGCCCCCACCGATCGCACCTCCCGGACAGTCATCGAAGTCGGCCACACCACACATTACAACCGCTCAGGACGAGGCGACAGAAAAGGAGGACGCTGCCAACACGTCAAGTAGTATGAAGGATTCTGTGCCACCTAAGGTAAATTCGAAGGTTTTCCCCCTCCCACTCCCGTATTGACGTACTGAAGGCTAAACCACAGGCCAAGGCCAAGACCAAACCCGTCCCTAGGCCGAAGGTCAAGCCGTCAAAGGAGAAGGAGGGCAAGGAGAAGGACAGCGCAGCTGGGTCGTCGGGTCGCCTCACTCCCTCTGGTAGTGGGGCCGTGGTCAAGGGGAAGAAGGCGGCCTCGGGCTCGGTTGCGGCCGCGAAGCGTGCGGTCTCCGCGGCGGCTGGCTCTTCGCGCTCTCGTTCAACGTCAGAAATGCCTATGCCTGCGGAACCTACTCCTAAACCCAAAGTTCAGGCGCCACAAGAGGAGAAGGATGAGAATGAGGAGGCGGGCGACGACAAGCTCTATTGCATCTGCAAAACTAGCTATGACGAAGACCGTGTGATGATTGCCTGTGATAGGTGAGTGAACCTCTGCTCATGCCAGCACTAGGTCTAATTATCATGGCAGGTGTGACGAGTGGTACCATACCCAGTGTCTAGGCATAGACGACTTGGAAGTTGATCTCATCGATCAATTCGTATGCCCAATCTGTATCAGAGGTGCGTATATGCTTGGCCACCTTCTAGCGTCACAAGCCTTACGAATGCGCCACAGCCAATCCCAACCTACCCCTCGCGACTACTTACAAACAACGCTGCATGGCTGGCCTGAAACACCCCCAACCGTCATCCCCGGCCGCCTGTCATAAGCCCTCCCGTGGTGCCTTCTCCAAGTTTTGCTCGGACGAGTGCGGCATCGCGCACATGCAAAGGCGGATCGAAAGCTGGGGAGGCGATCAAGCTGTGTTGTGGGCAAGCGTCAGAGACACGAAGCAGCGCGAGGGCGTCATCCTCAAGGTCCAAGTGTTCGAGGGCCCTAACGGCACGCTGTCGAAGGGCCATCCAGTCCAAGAGGCCTGCGAAGTTCAACGACCGTCGAAGACACAGCGGGAACGGCTCATCGTACGGCTGCAGAAGGAGCTGGCCAAGATCGAGCCGAAGCGCGAGCAGCTCAAGCAAGAGCTCGAGGTCCTCTCCTGGCGCGAAAAGCTGCTCGCGCTCGCCATCGAACGTGGCGAGCGTGTCAAGGAGTGCGGGTGGGACCAGCGGCTCTGCTTCGACGAGGAGGAGTACGCCGAGTTCTCAGCGGGTGTGCTCGAGAGCTACCAGGAGGCGAGTGCCGGCGTGCACAACAGCGAGGGCGACGACGGAATGGAGGTCGACGGCTCAGGCGTGGAGGAAGGCGAGTGGTGGTGTCGAGGGAAGCGCAAGTGCGAGCGCCACCAACCGGGGTACGTTGGTCGTCCCTGAACGGCATGGCGGGTCGCATTTTGACTGATTGTGCGCCTTTTTTACAGGTGGCAGAAGCTGCGCGCACACGAGTATGAGTTCGACCGCGAACTCAAGGAAAGAACCATGCTAGCTTTGACAACGCAGGAGCGCGAGATTCGCTCGCAGCTAGAGGACGCGATGAACCCCTCTGACCGGATGGCAGCCGTCGCCACCGTTTCACCGACGGCCGAGTCAAACGGTCATACACAGACTAATGGAGCGAAATTAAAATTGAATGGCGCCTCAGGAAGGAAGGGAAAGCAGAAGAAGTGACATGTTTCCATAGCTAGATGTTGTTTTCGAGTTTTCGTCGAATTGCTTTCGCAGTGCAATTACCTACTAGTCTTGGCTACCGCCTGCTGAACTACACACAGGAAGACTCGCGATCATGGCAGTGAATGACGACAGTGACATAAATACAACAATCAGGATGTCTCCTCGGCGTAATGAATCTGCCTCTGTTGGAGAGCATCGACACAGTGAATGAGATGAGCACGCTAACAAGCATGTGTGTGCAAGCCGCGAACAGCTGGGTTAGTATCCGTCGCCTTCCCCGCCCTCCTTGCAGAAACCCTTCTCCTCGTACAGGACCTGAGACTTGAAGTCTTCCCGTTGCTTCTTGTTCGCAACCTCTTGTTTGTGGTAAGGCTCTAAGACAGTCCATTCTACCTGACGAAGTGGGACCTCATCCTCTTGATCTAAGTCCTGTTGACCCGTCTTCAGCGGCGCGCACGAGCCATCATCATGACACTCACGATCTCTCCGAGCAACACTACGTTCTCCCCGCGGATAAGGAACAGGCCTCTCCACGCTTCTGCAAAAACGTCCTGGTGGTATATTCGTTCTACGGTGTCCTCGAGGACAAGATTTGCTGGCGAGAGCGGCAAACTGTTCAACACGTCCTACACGAGCATTCTGCAAATGTGCAGGGATGCTCACCAAACTGATCGTATGAGCGCAATACGCCTTGCAACTTTCTACCGTCTCGAAGCACGACGAGCATCTTCCCTGAAGAGGGCGAGAGCAAAAGGCGTAGGCATGGGCGAGGGCCAGTCGGGACAGCAAGACAAGGGTATGTGGCTCAGGATGCGCGTCGCGTACGCGGACTTGGGATGGACGTACTGTCGACGCAGTCCACGAGCGACCCGGAGGTGGTAAAGGGGATGAGGGAGTCCATTTCGCTGGCGGTCACCCTTGCGGGCGGAGGTGGAGGTTCGTTCTGAGCGTGTTTCCGGAGCGCCTGGAGAACTGCTCCAGCCGTAGCACCGGGCTGAAGCACGGAACAGACGTCAATCAGCCACTGCCTAAGCTATACAATGGCGCCGGTCCGTCAAGTTAACAAGCTGATATGGCCGAGTCGTTAAGGCGAGTGATTTGAATTCGTTTCACTATCACTTGGGCATTGCCCGCGTAGGTTCAAATCCTGCTGTCAGCGATCTCTTTTTGTCTTTCGTTCATCCACCCCCGAGTGTGATAGGAAATGCGGCTGTTCTTACTGGCCATGGGGCCCCTCCCTCAAGTTCAGCCCAGAGAAACATTTCTAGCAATGACTGCCCTTTCAGCTGCCTTGCGACGAGATATAAGCCTCTTAATGGGCACCTCCCGCATGCACACTCAAGCACCTCGCACAATCGTTCAAATGGCGCAATGGCGGACGCGTTTCAAGACTTACCTTCAATAACTCGAAACAGCACGCGACAGGATGCATAGCAGGCAGCGGGAAATGAGCGTGAAGCGACGAGAGCGAAATACAGTCTATGGGCATCTATTAAGATGATGTCGCAGCCGTGGCCTCCTTCCCGAAGTACTCCCACTGTCCGGGTTCAGGCTTCTCCTCCAGAGGTTCCCAACTGCATACGAATAGTATAAGTCGCGTAGCTCACGTAGCAAAGGAGACTTGCACTCACGCCTTCCACTCGAGCATCTTTCCCGCCAAAGACAGCTCGTCCTGAGCGATGTCTAGAGACTCCTCGATTTGTCCCTCGTTCAGCTCCGTCTCCACCGCGTGAATATCTCCATTTGCGCGCTCGAGCACCTTGAGTTTGTTCAGCGTGAGGGACTCGGCTCCCTGGCGGTACACGGAGGATTGGGGGATAGCGGAGAGCGTCTGAAGCGTGGCCTCGTACGTCTTCTTCAACTCGGGGAGTGGGTCATGGTGGACTTTGAGACCGGTGATGCCTGTTGACCGCTTTGTGACCGCGGTGAGCAGAGGGCGGGTGAAGCGGAACATCGCGGACGGTGGTGGTGGGTAGACGGTCGTCGGTGTGCGCGAGCGGAGCGTCCACTGCTCGCAGACGCCCGTAAGTTCCCGCGTCACGCCCCGCCAGGCCACGAACTCGGCCTCTCGTCCCTCTCCCTCGACCACCATGGCGGCATCGTTGGCCCTTCAGCACTCTCGGTCGTGGCTCGCTGCGGTGCGGCTTCCTCTCACGCGAAGGTCCCTTGCTGCGGCATTCGTCCCCGCTTTCCTCGCCGCGCCGAAGCCTTTTACTTGGGCCATCCCTTCACTATCCTCACTCCTCGAACTGTTCCCTCCATGGCTGCTTGCCGTCCCTAAAAAGAAGACTTCCCATTCACGAAAAGCGATGAGGAGCGCAAACAAGGGCCTTAAGGACAAAGAGAGTAAGTAACCGTTCGCATTCGTGTCCGTTCCGCCTTCCCTATAACACCCGATTCATCCAGACCTTGTCCACTGCCAAGCTTGTGGATCTCCCAAGTTGGCCCATCATCTATGCCCAAAGTGTTACCGAGAGCTGAACGTCGAGTGGAAGGCACGTAGCCGGTCCGCGGAGCAGGAGCTCTGAGAGGTTACTGGTGGGGCTAGATGTATCGTGTGAGTCTCTTGTTTTACTACCTCATCCACCGAGACTGAATGCTTTCCAGTAACGTAGATTCACATAATTCATTTTCTCTGGACGTTCTTCCACTCGATTGAGCCTTCTATGAGCGCGTTACCTCCGACTGTCAGTCGCAAATTCTCAGGTCATAAGGCATAGTATTACATGCTGGAGTACAAAACACAGGTACAAGAGAAGTTTGCGCACGGGAAAACTAGGGCATGACAGAAGTGTACTTGGCAGTGGGCAGGACGAAGGGGAACAGTAAGATATATCGCGGACCATGTCTCGAGTACATTGGTCTCGTTACACTGCGTCGTGCAGAGATTTCCAGATCTTAACTCTGGGAATGCTTGACCAAAGCGATGGCTTCAGCGGAGCGGGGTGAGATGTCACAGTCGAACTTCGTCGGGAACCTACGAAAAGATCATTAACCCGGAAGTACCTCCGAGGAACATGTGGACACGTACGTCACAACGCCGGATATCATATCTGACATAATTGGTGTGGGCGTGCCCTGGGTATCTTTCTTCGGATGGATGTCGAAAATCTGCAGGATGGACGACGCGTAGATGAAAAGCGAAGCCATAGCGAAGTGCCGACCAGGGCACATTCTGTAGCGCCGTTGTAGTTAATATCTTCTTAATAGGTAAATACCTTGAACACACCTCCTCCCGAAACCGAAGGCTATGACGCCTGGGTCTAGGACTGCATGGTTCGTGACGCCGTCCTTGAAGTAACGATCAGGATTAAACAATTCAGGATTAGGGTATATGTTGGGGTCATGGCATATAGCCCTGCAAATATGACGTGAGTATCGGATGTACATTCGGCTGAGTGATCGCCTCACCAAACATTTCCTAACACGAGAGAGCCTTTCGGAATACGGTATCCGTTATATTCGTCTTCCTCCATGACGCGGTGGGGTAATCCGAGCGTGAACACGTTTTGCCACCGAAGGCATTCCTTGAGAACCGCCTGCATGTAGGGTAGCCTACTCTGGTCTTCGTACTCGGGCAGCCGGTGTGACCCAACAACGGCATCGAGTTCAGCCTGTGCCTTCCTCTGGACCTCCGGGTAGAGAGTCATAGCGAGGAAGAAGGTTTGTAGAGTTGAATAACTCTGTATCCATCGGAATTCGCGTCAGCATCTCCGACGGCCTCCGAAGGCCAAGCCAGCATGATATGGGCTAGAGAATCACTTACGGTATCAGCACCAGCTAGCCCAATGGATCGACATTAGTCGCCCGACCGCAGTGTATGAACAACCCATGGCTCACCGCCGTACGTCACAGCCGCGACGTCCTTCGCAAGCTCTTCCTTCTCGGTGAGGCGGGTATCCGTCATCCCACTGTCTCGGCTCATGAGTTCACTGGCTAGAGACCACACGCCAACCCCGTTGCGCTAGATCATCGCTGGTTAGCACGCAGAAGCTGCGAGGTACAGCGTGAGCACTTACGAAATCGGACATAGCTTTCGCAAAAGGTTTATGCTTTAGCGCCATCGCCTCTGCATACCACTTCTTCGCCTTGCGCTGGTAAGACGCCCCAGGTAACCAGGAGGGGAGATGTCGGAGGGCCGGGATAAACTCGACCCACAGCGCTCCAAGCACAAGCGACTCTGTGGGGCCTTGGACGGCCCGCTCACCGATCGCGAGATACTCATCATCTGTGTCCTTAGCCTGTATGCCGTACGATACTTCTAGGATAGTGGCGCCAAGAACGCTGCCCAGGCACCCGTGTCAGCTGCGCGAAGCATCTTCGACGTAAACCTGCCTCAGCAGAAGCTTACTCACTAGCGGAGATGGTGCGCGAAGTGGTCCGGGTCGGCGAGGAGGCGCGCGAGAAATCTGCGTGCGCCCACAAGCTGCACAGGGCGGTACTGGCGCGCGGCACCCTGGTGGAAGTGCTCGTGAAAGATGCGCCTGGTCTGGCGCCAGCGGGGGCCGTAGCCCATGAGGGCAACATTCCAGTCCCAACCGATCCTGTGTCATGTCGGGTGACGGTCAACAAATATTCAGCCGGGAAATGAGGTCATCCGGGTCACCCACATCGATACAACGGTGGATTTGAACCGATCAGAATATATAGCTGAGCGCTTCTCTAACAGATCCGAGATGGCCTTGGGACTGTTCAATACGATGACAGACTGCCCAAAGAGACTAATATGGACGATTTCGCCTGTAGGGTGGCTTTAGATATGCACATGCTATGCAAAGTGTGATACTCACCATACTCCCTTGCCCACCTCTCGAAGGTCATCCACTGCCTAGAGAAGGGGATGTCTAGTGCGTTTCCTATCAGGAGACGGGGTCTAGGGCCTGGGGGAAGCTGAAGTCCTCGGGGAGAACGATGTTTCAATGTGAGGACAGCAGTGACAGCAAAGCTGACTAGAGCGAGAATGAGTTGAATGTCGAACATGGTGTCAGGATCTTGGGGACAAATGTAGGGGGTACGACACTGAGATTTATATCCCGCTGAGGCCCTGCCTTCCGTTGTGTTACGTTTGCAGACCTCCCACACAGCGGCTTACGATGAAAAACCATACCAGCATGAGTACAAAACACAATAACCAAAAAGGGGATAGAGCCACGATACCGTAAAGCCGTTGCTCCCATGCTTGTGTAGTCTCTGTACGTTTATCGGGCAGGTAAGCTCTAAGCTCGCGACGTTTCTACCGATAGGGCGATGATACGTACCGTCCCTTGCGGGGGCACTTCAGGAGGCAGTAGCAAAAAAGGTAGGTTTCTCTAAAACAACATGTGCTAGGCATCTAGTGCGAACTATGGAGTGATAGGAAGGCGACGGGCCTACCAGCTGAGTGACGCATGTGAAATGGCGTCATTCACCTCTGTGATAGGATTCCATACTTGTCCAAGGCCTCTGGCAAGATTGGCGTTGACGGCATGGATGCATACGACATTTCCGTGTGTACGTACGATCGTGGCGCGAAGGATTCGCCGTCTGCCTGAGGGGAATAGGGTGTTTCAGCACAAGCGTCCCTTCACCGTGTGGCCCAGCCCTACCTGAGGTGATCAGTCCTATCTCCACCTGCGACGAGACTGTATCTCAATTTGGCTCACCGATGGCCGAATGATAGTGTCATGAAATCGTGATTTGAGACCACCACCGACATTATCCGGAAGCGAAATTACGCAGTGGGGATTGGTAGGGTGCCATACAACCCTCCAAAGCGCAACATAGTCTTCCAGATACCCACGTGCATTTCATGTCTTTCTCCAGAGGCGATGTATCCACAACGCGCTTTCCGCGTGAGGTTTCCCCATGGATTGAACGAGGAAGTGGCAAAACTGAATAGCAAACTCAGCGGCGTTAGCTGGCTGCGGGCACACATCTGTTCACTTCGCGCATGGTCGTTTCATCCGGTCATACGGATGTCTGTCATAAATAGATGAAGGAGAGGTGCAGGCTGAGTGATGGACGCTACTCGCCTAGATTGTGTGATGTCTCTATAGAGGTGAAGTGGTTACAATCGTGGGATGCCGAAGGACTAGAGGTCATTTCGGCTAATAACGAAGATGTCACACCCCATTTGGGATCCCGATGTTGCACAGGCGTACTCCTCAGAATATTAATGCCCTAGAGTGAAAGGTTTGACTGCCGTCTAGGTAGACGTAGCGAGAAGATGCCGTATAATCACATGGAAAAGCGATATACCTGTAAGCAGTAGACGTTCAGTGCCGGATTGCTTGGGTGACTGTAGGAGCCTGAAGAGACATTACCTATCATCTTATCCTGGGATGTTGTCTCCTCGAGCTGGTTGACAGGATAAATGACATAGACTTTCAGTGGTCTTAATCTGAACCTTCATCGATACGACGCTACTGTAAGTCGAAGCTTGTCGCTCGTTGCATTATCATCATGTGCAGACGTAGAGGAAGATTTGAGAGACTACATGAGAGAACAGTAGCATGGCAATATCGCGTGAACACACATAGTAGGTGACAAGCACTTGGAAGGCGCAGTGAGCGATGTCGACACACCGACTGAAGTCTTAGCGCCCTTCCTGACGCGTGACGTTTTCGACAGTGGCTCAGTCACGTGACAGACGCGTCCTTTCAACCACCGCTCCTCTTCTGACCGCCACTGCCCTCTGTATACTCCCTCAAGGATCTCCCGCCTCCCCCCAACGCGCCGTCGCCATCACCCTCATCCCTCAAGACCCCCGTGATGGATTCATCAAGACCCGGAGAGTCAGGTGTCATCGCCTGGGCCAACTCCATCCGCTTCACTATGGCCAAGGACCCCGGACGCCAATTCCTTTACGAGCAGATTCAGAAAGAGGGGTTCGACTTCCTGGACGTTTACCTTGAAAACTTCCTTGATGGACCTCGCAAAGAGTATGTTCACTACTTGGATTTCTCTTCCAGTCGCCTTGACACATAGATAGACCTGTCATCGAGCTCCTCAAGACACCTGGCAGGAAGAAGAATGCTCCCACCAAGACTCGCGCCGCCTCCGCGGCAGCGGCGAAATCTCGTGCAGTTACGTCGATGTCATTTGAGGTGCATACTTTAACTTTTGGTTCCGCTCCTTCCTTAAACTCACAACCCGTCGTAGGATGGTGACACGAAAGAGAATCATGGACCTATCAACGACTTTCATAAAGCTCTCCTCCAGGCGAAGGACAAGAGTGACGTGTCCCAGGACTCACAAGGCTCTTCATCATCTCGGCCCCCTGTTGAGCGAGCGCGTTCTAAACCGCCATCGCTCGCCAAGCTGAAGAACCAGAAGATTGTGACTATCGCCGACAGTCCTGCGCCCGAGCCGTCGACGGTGGTCGACGATACACAGGCGCCCTTACCATCTCTCGTGTTTGAGCCACCTGCCCCATTAGAGTCCGCTGGTGTCAGTGAACACGTACAGGACGATGCGAAGGAGTTGTCCATAATTGCAGAAGATGACGAAACAGCGGAGCGAAGTCGTATTTCTCTGGTTCCGCCTCCCACCAAAGTCAAGAGCCCTTCACCACAGCCCGCGGCTCCCCTCCAGACACTCGAGCCCTCTAGCGATGTTGAGATGCTGGATGATATGAGCGACGCTGATGAACTGGAGGCAGAGGAGATGTCGCATGGCGGTTCCGCTTCGATGGGTACCTTCCACTCCATCCCCCTCAGCCCTCACGAATCGGACTCGGAACCACCGTCCGCCCGCACTGCTGAGTTCCACACTGCTCCTTTGCCTAAACTGTCTTTGCCGCCAGTCCCAGTTGAAGCAGAGTCCCATTCGCATACCGCACTACTCCCCCGCTCATCTTCGAAGTCTCACGAAGAGTACACAATGCCCCTTCGCGACGAACCTCCTGCGCCGGTACCTGGGATGTCCCGGAAGCCCAGTATATCTCATTTCACAGGATTGCCCGCGCCCTCGCCTCTGCGCAAGTCATTACGCCCTCACGGCGACGCATCTGCGATGGCGCGCCCGTCTACGTCCGGCGCTCCTCCTCTCTCCAAGAGGGCCTCCACCTCATGGCTTTCTAAGGCACGCGAAACGAAGGCCTTGGAGAGTACTGCTAAACGCACTAGTACACTAGGGACTACAAAGCGGAAAAGCAGTGATATGCTAGATGCCGCGAACGCGATGCTAAAGAGTCTAGAAGACGAGGAGCGGATTGCGAAGATCCCAAAGTTGTCGGACCCATTGGCGGATACAGTTGCCACGGATGTAAAGGGGAAGTATGACATCGCGGGCCCAAGCATAGTACGTGCTTTTTCCCGTGCCGAAATTTTCTACTCACGGCCAATTCTACAGCCTCGCGATGTACATGCATCCCATCTTACCCCAGAGGCATTTGCCCCCCTTGCTGATGCAGCACTTGGGGGAGATGACGATACCGACATGCTTACCACGCTGCTTAAGAAGAATTATGGGTCAAGAGCGGGGAAGAGTATGGGCAAGTCACTTGGCGGTGGGGCTGCGGCCGCTCTTGCAGAAGCGAGGGCGGCCGCGGAAGCGCGTGTTGCTGAACGGAACAAGCTGGCTCTGGGTAGCACGAGCAGCTCCGAAGACGTCTCGGCGACTGCCCCACAGCAGAAATCTTCGGCTGGAGATCTACCTATCCCCGGGTCCAGCAAGAGTGACGAATCGGACCGCCGGCTCAGTGTATCAGATCTTGTCTCGGTGTCGGTGCAGAGTCAAGGCAAGGCCGGCGGGAAGCCTGCCACCGTCTTTTCGAAGCCGTCTGCGCCTGCAGCCGCAGATACCAGTTCTACGACTACGCCGCCAACATCTCCTCCCCCATCGCGCAACACGAGCTTCGTGGGCGGTCCGGTATTCTCCAAGCCCACAGCTGCCGCGCCGCCCCTCACCCGCCCGGACACCACGCATCCTGTGCCCGACTTCAAGCTGCCGACGACGAACCCCTTCTCCATCCCCGCAGCGATGGCGCTCGGCATGGGGACCAAGTTCAACCCGCTGTCCGCGCAGAGCAGCAAGGCGAGCATCTTCTCGGACGTCGTGTTCGACACGCAGAGCCAGTCCCCGCAGCCGTCGACGCAGGACACGTCCTACTCGGCCGGCGCGTCGCAGTCGCAGCCCAAGACTGGTAGCGGCAGCAGGCACGACGAGCTCGACGAGATCGACGACGACAGCTGGGGCGTGGAGGACAAGTTCGCGGGGCCGCACATGTGGACGCCGTACGGGTTCGCGAGCGCGGCGGCAGGCGGGGGCGGCGGCGGCGGCGCGGAGCCGGTGTACAAGGACGACACGATGACGTGGAGCACGTTCCCGAGCCGGAGCACGAGCCAGAAGGGCGGCGACACGGGCCCGGTGCCCACGGAGAGCTTCTTCGGGACGCTCCCGCCGAGCAAGGAGGAAGAGGAGGAAGAGGCCGAGGGTGCGGCGGAGGAGGAGGAGGAAGAGGAGAGGGAGGAGCCCGAGCGCGGGTTCGCGCAGCGCATGGCGGAAGCGGCGCAGGAGGGTTCGGAGGCGGACGACCAGGGCGCAGAGGAGGCGGATATGGCGATGGAGATCGACGACGACGACGAGCCCGAGCGCACGGACCTCGAGGACGAGGTCCTGGCGGGCAAGCCGACTATCAAGCTTGTACCGCAGGTATGTCATCTGCTATCCCGTGCAAGACCTATGCTCACCATTATGTAGGCTTCGAGATCCGACTTGTCTTCACAGCCGCGGAGCGACAGCCAGCAATCGATGGCGTCCTCTGCATCGTCTCAGCAGTCCAACCTCGGCTTCTTCGGCCACGCGAGCAAGCTAGTCAGCAGCGTGCTCGGTGGAGGCAAGAAGGGCAAGCCGGAGGTGAAGAGCCTCCAGCTTGCTGCGGCTGCTGCAAAGAAGGTTAGTCGCTCGCTCAAACGACATATATGCATTATTGACGAGCGTGTACTATGTAGCAACAAGAGGAGCAGGAGAAGAAGGCCCAGCGCCTCAAGGAGATGGAGAACCGCCGCCAGCTCGCCATGCAGCGCAAGGCGGAGGAGGAGAAGGCGCGTGCGCAGGAGGAGGAGCGCAAGATCAAGGAGGACACCGAGCGCCGCAAACGCGAGCGCGAGGAGAACACGGACAAGCGGCCCCTCAGGTCCACGACCGCTCCCGCGGCGAAGAAGGTAAGCATCGTCGGCTGTGGCGGTACCTTGAGAATGCAACTAACTTTGTATAACGTAGAACGAGGACGACACGACGAAGCGGAAGCTCGGCTTGACGACCTCGCAGAAGCCTCCCTCGAAGGACAAGAAGGACGCTCCACCGCCGCGCCAGATCAAGCCTCCGTCCGCGACTGCCGCGCCCGCCCCCAAGCCCGCGCTCAAGTCCGCGCTCAAGCAGCCCACGGCCGGTCCCTCTGGCGCGTCCGTCCCCGTTACGCCTGGGGCGTCCAAGGCCGCCGCCCCCGCTCCCAAGACCGTACGACACGTCCCCTCCTCAAGCAACCTCAAGTCCACCGCCACGGCCAAGGGCAAAGACAAGGACCAGCCCGCTGCGGGCCCGAGCCGCCCCAAGACCCCCGCCGCCGCTGCGCCAGAGCCTCCAAAGGTGACGAGCGAGAGCATCGAGCTGCCGGACATCAACAGCGAGTACTCGGACTCGGAGGACGAGGGGCGCGCGTCGCGGCGGGACCTGCCGGACTGGGCGAAGAGCCCGGACATCGCGGCCGCGCTGCGCGAGCAGAGCCAGATCAACCCGGACGACATCTTTGGGCGGATCGGGCCGCTGCGGATGGAGGAGATCTTCCGCACGCGCCAGAGCCGCTTCCGCGCGCGCACGAGCTCCGCGAACTGGGCGGGCACGGACGAGCTCACCGCCGCGGAGGAGCGCGAGTACGCGCGGAGGATGGGCTTCAAGTGAGGCGGGCGGGCTTCTTTTGTCGGGGGAGGCAGGCGGGGGCTGCTGCGGCTGGCGCGCTCGCGGGTCGGTGGCGCTCGCGTTTGGGGGGGGGGGGGGGG
>FTLJ01000739.1:0-90272 GCA_900155495.1 Porogramme epimiltina
GGCGTGGAGGGGGCGGGGGCGGGGTGCGCCTTAAGAGGGGCGGCACTGTAGGGCAATGGACACCGCGATCCGTCATCCCCGCGCGCGAATTGCATTGTTGGTTTGCCGCGTCAGGAGGAGGCGATGGGCGGTGCAAGCGCATCCGCGAGCGCGGGAAGACCTGTCCATCTCTCCAGTGTCAAGCCCGCCACAGCAGCCACGGTCCAGGCCCTGCGCCGCGCACATACCCTTGTCTTGCTCTTGTGCTCGATCACTGTTGACTTAGTTTGGGAGGGCTCTACAGGCCTGCCACGACCGGACAAGCCCCTAAAGAGAGAAACCACGGCAGGCGTCCCTCTAGTTATCGCCACTGTCGGGGCGCGACTCCAGGTCCCACATGCTGTAAACTTCCTAAATTATCGGGGGGGGCGGCAGTGGGAGCTGCGATCTGCTCCACAAGCGGGTCAAGTAGGAACGTCACGCGCATACTGCATACGAGGGCTGTGCGCTTACCGTACCGCCATCGCGCGAAGGGCTTGCATCCTCAGGCCAAGCAAGGCCGGGCGGTAGCAGATGCAGAGGCTTTAGCAGTATTCGGTCCTAGATGGCGGTGCACAAATGCAGTGGGGCTGATGCTAACTTTGATTTTGACCTGGGCGGCTCATACGGGCGCTACTTCTCACGCGAGCTTCGCGCGCCCAACGTCAACATCGTCTGCAACTGTGGTTCCGATGATGCGTCGGTGATATCTTGCTTCGAGCGCGACTCGAGTCAACGGCTTGGAGCTTAAGCACATTTAGCGGCCTCGAGGACGCCATGCTTTGACACGCGCGTTGCCCTCGTACCCACGAGACCACGGAGCCTGAAGGGGTCAAACGTCAGTTTGGTACTCACAAGGACTAAAATATCCTACGATACCAACTTATACTCGGTAAGTTGAAGGAGCTAGAGGTTGTCATGTTGTGCAGGTCGGCCTCGAAGGAGAACACGAGGCACCGCCGGGATCTGTTTCCGTGGAGCGCGTAGTACGAGGAATGCTATTAGGTGACGATGAGTCCGCGCGGAGCAGCCGCCCACCCGCGTACACAGAAAGGGCACGCGTACTGTGAATCGAAACGTAACACGGAACAACGGGGCAGGGAGGGGAAAACAGACAACACCGATAATGAGCAACCGTGATATCCAAGATCGACAACAGCAGAGGTAAGATAGCGAAGGGGCAACGAGGGTACTAGCGCGACGGATGACGCGGGGAGGGGCAGAGGGAGGGGATGGCACAGAGCAAATCTAAGTGGGCACAGCCAGAACATGGGTGAAGCATAGAGAAACAGAGAGAGCCCATGCACTGCATGAATGTAAGGAAGGCAGGTAGAAACAGTAGAGATAGGGATACATCAAGAGTGGGAGGTCGCGCCGCGGTGAGGAAACATGGCCACGAGGGGCGCAGGTAGATAGGAGATAACTACGCGGGGTCGTCGGAGCGTGGTAAGTCTGGTGCGTCGCGAAGAAAAGGGAAAGAGAACGTACAATCTAGTGTTACATTCCGAGAGGCCCGAGATTTGGTGTATGTCTTCTTGATGTTTACCACGCCTCAACATAGTGATGAGCCTGCAAGTGGAGAGTGGGGGTGAATAAGCGAACGGACACTGAGGACGCAGGATATTGCATACGGGGTCCATAGGTGCTGTTTTGAGGACGCTTGTGGCAGGTGAGATAGGAGAGGTCGTCTGGAGTTTGGGCGTCAGAGGTGACAACGGAGAATACAGATGAAGGGATCACATACCGCCTGCTCTGGATCGACGTGCACAGTCCGTTGAGTGACCTTGCCCACCATAAGGAATGTGGGCACGGTCGTCGCTTCATTGTCAGTTCCGCGGCCACGGCTAACCCTTCGTGTGTTCAGCCTGGTAGACATCTATGAGTATATGCATGCAACCTCTACTTCTATTCAACTCACGCTGCGAGGAACGAGTTCGCATAAACTAAAAATATGGTGTGGTCAAAAGGAGGCTGGGTTACGCATGTTATATATGGACGTACTTTTACTGAGCACGAAGTAGAAGCCCATGAAAATGAAGTTGTTTGGCATAAAGTTGTACTGCATAGCAACCGTGAGATAATCTTAGAATCGATGCATCAAGTAATGGACTTACCAGAATCAGCGTCGTCAGACTGATCACACTGGTGATCAGGCCCGTGCTGAGCGCGTATAGCATGAGCGAGTTGACCGTAGTGTCATCTCTGCAACGCATTCGATCAGGCCGCCGCGATAGAACACAACAAGATAGGAAACCTACTTCCGGTGTCCTGTGCGAAGGCCGCCAAGGAAGTAGCACAGTGAAGCAGCGATGACAACGTCGGTCGCCATGCCCAGGCCCAGAGAGAGGGTGCCAATGAGCTTCACGTTGCCGATGTCACGGAGGCTCTCCAGGAGGAAACTGCAGATATGTCAGCACGTATGGGTGGTCAGTATAAGGGGAAACATACGCCTGGTAAGTGTAGACTGCGCATACGATTGTCAGATGAAACACCCGAGGGGATACGCAGATTTCCGGCTCACCACAAGCAACACCGAGTTCGCCGAAAGTGAGCAAGAGCTACAGGGATGGTGAGCTACAAGTTCGACGCGTGATGGGATATATCTCACAATGAGGCCCGTCACGGGTACGTTCATCTTGCTGACTTTATCCACACTAAGTAAAGAAGCGAGGCAAGCGAATTGACCAACACTCACAGCGCCATACGCGCATAGCGTAGTTTCTAACCACCGATTAAGCATAATGCGTTTAGTGGCCGTGCGTGGAATAGAACTCACACTTTGACGATCGTCCCCGTCACCACCTAATTCCACCCGCTCTATCAGCACGAGCCAATCACGCCTCCCGAACAGAACTAAGCTTACTCCAAGTGTTATTTGTATCTGTTGAACAGCCGTGAGCGCCGCAGCAGTGCAACGATGTGATTGGAAACGTACGACAAGCGACCACACCGGTGGGGAGAGCAGCACGGTAGCAATGCCCCAGTTGCTGTACGCGCAAAACATCAGAGGGATCGACGTGAATGAAGGAGGCTATACGCACGTGATGAGGTAGGTGTAGACGGCGTGCGCGATGAGGGCTTGGTCCGCGAACTCGAGCGCCCTAATGACAGCGTTGGTCAACATCTTGCCTCGGTACCGAACGCGCGCGACGCGTACCATAGCGAAGCCACCTAGTAGCCGCGAGTAGCGAAATGTAAGCGAGGTGTTGAGTAGAGAGTGACAGCACGCGACGCGACGCACCAGGAGCTTGTAGAACGGCTTGTCGTGGGGGTACCTCTTGAAGTACGAGTACGTCTGCATGGTGAGGATGCCCAGGCAGCTGCGCACAGGGCAATAGAAGTCAGCGTGGGTGTATGCGGGAGATCTGCACGCGCAGCGGACAGGACGCGGTCAAAGATGCAAGACGTACAGGCTGGAGGCAGCGAAGCCAGTGAAGGCGGCGCCAAACGTGTTGTCCTTGTTGACCGAGAACGACGACATCTTGTCTCTTGCGGAGGCGGCAGGTGGGCGGTCAGGGTCGACGAAGAGCGAGAGCTGGGGGGGGGGGAGAGGCCGGGTCCGTCCGTCGCAGCGGAGTCGGCGGGACGAGGAGGGAGGCGAAATGAATGTGGGGGGCCCTCGGAGCACGCGATGGCAGGGCGGTGGATGGCGGAGGGAGAAAAGAGAGAGGGTGGCTCGCGGACGCTGGCCGTCGTAGGTTCGGTCATGCAACGGCTGCTATGATGGGCCGGACGCCGTGTCGCGCGAGGAGTGCGCCCGGACGTCCGAGAGATGGAATCGGGCTCCATGTGGACACACAACTGCGAGTGTCGACCACGTCCCCGGCTCATCCTCTGCCCGGGCGCCCTGCCTTATCCGGCTGCCCCTTCATCATCCCATTCCGCTCGTCCTTCTGGCCCTTGCCCCTTATGGCATCCTCGCTGCAACGCAATCGGCGTCCCCGCAGGCACAACCCCTTGCCCGCCACCCGAGAGTGCGCCTTCGTCGCGTCGTGGCGCGCCGCCGCTGCGTCCCCGCCTCCTACGCCGCTCAGCCAGGGCCCAAGCATCGAACACCGCGCGCTCGTGCTTACCTCAATCTTCTCGCAAAATCCCGTGCGAACGCAAACAGCGCGGAGGTCGAGAAGGATCACTGCAATTTTACGCCTCTTCAGCGCCCTCTGCTTCTATCTTCATCTCTCCGCCCTCCGGTGATTCCAGCCCCGAGCCTCCCTCCCTCGCTTGGCCGCCCCATCCCCGCCGCGCCCCCGCGCCCGCTCGCGACGGGCCTAATTGCGCCCAGCCGCCCGCTGCGCCTCCGTCCGCCCGGCCCTCGTCCATGCGGTCCCGCGCGCCCGATGACGACGGCGACCAAGGCGCCGCCCCCGACAACCCAAAGCTTGAGCTTGAGCTTGTCCCTTGCAAACCTGTGCCGTCCCCCGCCCCCGCCTCCACACGTCGCGACGCACGCCGCTCCCCGAGCCCCGCGAGCAGCAACAGTACCGCACTATCCCCCGCGCCCTCGCGCGCACCCCGCATGACGCCGGCAAGCACATGCGCCGGGGTCAGCGCGCGCCGCGCCGGGTGCGCGGCGGTCGTGCCACCGCTCCCACCGCGCCGCGCCCGCTCGCGGCTGTGGCGTCCGGCCGCGGCCGTCGTCGTCATTGCTGCCCGCAATGCCGCCTCGTCTTGGCGCGCCACCTCCACTCCGCGCGCGATCATGCGGCGTGCCAGCGCGCGCACCGCGACCGCGAGCACGGCAGACGGCGCGAGGTGCTCCGCCGTCGCGCGCGCCGACGCGTTCGATAACGCCGCGGACACGCCGACGATGGGCTCTGACTCGCGCTGATGGGTGTGCGCGGGCTGCGGAGATGGTGGAGATGCGCGCGGGCGTTGCGGTTGCGGGGTGGGCATGGCATGGTCTGGGCCGCGATCGGGCATGCGCTCGGGGGCGTCGGCGCTCGTCCGCTGGAGAAACGATAG
Organism: Porogramme epimiltina; assembly: GCA_900155495.1. Lineage (NCBI taxonomy): Eukaryota > Fungi > Basidiomycota > Agaricomycetes > Polyporales > Polyporaceae > Porogramme > Porogramme epimiltina. The sequence goes on from FTLJ01000739.1 coordinate 4,981, forward strand.
ACCCGTCATCTTGTGGATGGCAACGACGACGCGAGGATCTGCGACGGCCACCGCGTCTGTCGCTACAATTGGACCCGACGCTGGAAGTAGATTGTCCGGGCGGGGAGCGAAGATCGCGGGGCAGAGATCATGCGGCGGCAATGAGCTCGGGGGTGAGGTGGATGCAGCCTTGGAGCTGTATTCGAGCAGCGCATCCACGTCGATCATGGGAGGCCAGGGTATGTTGAGAGCGTCTTGGAAAGATGTGCAAACTTTACGCTCCTCCACGGAGCCGAAGACCGCCAAGCTCGAGGGGCGGGGATTAGAGCTTTCTTCCAAAGAAGAGAAGTGATGTGCCCGCTGCGCTCCACAAGCGCGGCAGAACCCTTCAGGGTCAGTAGATGAGTTTGACGCATCGCTTGTGGACACTTTCTCGCTTGACGCCTTCTGTGGTTTAGAGGCACTCGATTGCGGGAAGAGGCCTTCATCCGTAAGCCAGTGAAAAATATCGACGGTGGATAGAGCAACAGGGTCGGAGTCGGGTGGCGTTAGTTCGATGTACGCGTTTCGCAGTGCCCTTGCTCGGCTCATCTAAGAATTATCTTAGCTTAAAGATATCTAACGCTAGCACGAAGATGAAACGAACCTCAATAGCCTTCCGACGTCCGTAATTTAAATTCAGGAAATGGTCAGGTGATGTCACCACAGTATATGGAAGTAAAGGTGTCGTGCGACCTTTGACATCTCGAATACATTTGTTAGCAACACCCAAACACGTCAACTTAACGAAAATGATACCTTTCATGGTCATGGGGAACCGCGGCAATAAAGCTCTCAACTTGGTGATATGCGCTGCGGCGCCCATGAGCACGCCATAAATACCGTACGTGCCATATGATAGCTTCGAACATACCAGGTTCTGCCTGAGAAACTTCAGCATGAGCGTCACTCGAGACATCGGCGGGGACTTCGGGGGCTTGGTCATCGTTCCAGGAAGGCACTTTAATGTCCTCACGAGGTGGAAGAAGTTCCGTGTGGCGGTCAAGTTCGACGTCGAAAACTTGCTCGTCTCCGAGGACGGCGCTGGAATGGTGCATCGGATCGAGCTGCACCCAAAGGATTCATGAGCTCTAAGTATTTGTGTAATCCAGAATTTCTAACCTCCACCCAGTGTTCTATCTCTGTTGGGGGATTTTGGGTGCCCGCCCAGGTCAATGTCAGACGGGCCAGAAATGGTTTGTCCGTCGTGCTAGTAATAACGAAGGGAGGCTCCTGAACGGTGATGGGTTCTAGGAGGGTATTTGGAGGCGGATCTGTTGCTGAAGAAACCGCGAACTTCCGTAACACCGACGAGATCGGGATACTCTGTGGAGGGTGTCAGGATGTGTAGCAGGATGACAAACGTAGAGGAAATAAGCGTACATATGAAGGCGATGTTACAGTTAACCTCCATCGATGTGAATGATCTTGGACTCCTGTTGGTCGCCGTCCTGATAAAGTTGCGAGGTAAGAAGTTTGGCATGCATCACATGAACATCACCGCTTACTCGGTGGCACGTAGAGGCTATAATCGGCTACTTGGATACGTGCAGTCATATGGAACCTCGTTCCCAATAAGCCAGGTGTGAGGCTAGACCGATCTTGCAAAGATGCGACGACGTCAGTGGAAGCTTCATGGTGAACTTGCTCGTCCATCTTCTCTTTCGCGGCGGTGGGAGGATGTTCAGGCAGTGGGGGGACTTCATCCAACTCCTTGCGCGCGACATTACGATGAGTGTATGGCTTGCGCCATGTTTTCTTACATTGTGGGATGAGACCGTCTAAAGAAAGTTCGATGTTGACGTAGTCATCCTCGTCTCCGCGGACATTGATGCATCGTCTCTTGAACGTCTTTCCCAAGAATGGCGCTAAGGCGGGTGTATCTGCGTGAAGACCCAAAGTTCGGGTAACAAGCGCGCTTGGTTCGCTGGAAGGCGCAGAGGGGTGATCCTCCGATGGTTGGTTCGAGGAAGGGATCTCCGGTGCTTCGGTCGTCTCGGCCTTCATGATGACAGGCGGCGCTTGGTTGGCGAACGTAGGGAGGTTAGCCCGGCCACCCGCACCGACGGCGATCTCGAATAGCCTCTTCAGGCTAGGCAGGCTGATCCCAGCCAACTCCACTCCGTTCGCCACTACCCAGTCTCGCTCTGCGTCAGGCACCAGGACAGCACAGCTTTGCACACACTCGTCATGGCTCCCATACTCCACTTGGTGTCGCAGACGGCAATGGTTCAGTAGTCCCTGTAAGTTGCTGAAATCTGAGCGGGAGCACTGGGCACATGCGAGTTTGGCGATCTCAGGGGGGGAGGTGGCGGTGTTGCGAATGAAAAGTAGTCGTTTCGGCGGGGGTGGGGGCGCACGCGCCAGGCCTCGGGTGCGAGAGGAGCGAGAGGAGGCGTGTGGAGGTGCAACAGGATCCGTATAGGAGGTAGGATGGAGAAGGGGTACGGCCGAGTCTTCAGGCGGTGCAGAAGGCTTGTCTTGGATGAGCCTGCTCTCTCTATTGAAAATGAGATCGCATGGAGCTTCAATGGCTTCAAGAGCGTTCAACGATGCCGAGGTAAAATCCTCGGAGCCTGGGGTCACTGCACCTAAGACGCGTGTAGAGAAATATATCCAAGAGGCACTCACATGCACTTGTGTTCCCAATTAGTGAATCCCTCAACAACTGAGCCCAGCCGAGACGGGACTGCACAGTGTCCGCAAGACGTTGGCGTAGGGCAATTTCCAAGTCTATCTCCTCCAAGGCTACCTGTTGAAATGTAGGGACTTCATCTGGTACGACCGCAATGAGTTTGGGAGAAACATGAGTAGGATTTACGCATACATGAAAGTCTAGGGCGTTTCCTAGGTCTGCCTTTCCCTTCATCGAGATAGAATGTGTCGTCCTCCGAAGTCGCTGGCCTAAATGAAGGAGAATTGGATGTCATGCAACTTGGGGATCCAATGTTAACGAAATTAGAGTGGTCGCTTGAGAGTTCGTGGTCGGCAGAGGTTTAGCGTACGAAAGGGCATGAGGCCTCGAATATTTTTCTGCTGAAGGCCGCGGCGGGAGAAGACGAAGATATGGGCGCTTGTTCACGGGCGTGACCGTGGGGGGAGTGACAGACACGCTACGTCACGCGTTACCTTGACGCGTCTGCCTTCCACGGTGCTGCCGCGTCTAGAGGCGGCTCCACTTGTCTCCCAGCCCTGTCTCCCGGCCCTGCATCCTAGCATCCGAGCGCTCGCCCCACCACTCCTCTGTCCAGAGACTATCCTTGCGAAGCGCAGACACACTTGCCATCTCTCGAAACGGACCATAGCGTAGCGCGATGGGTATCAAGGGCCTCACCGCGCTCCTTGCCGAGCACTCTCCGAAGGCATTTCAGGCAAGTATGGTCATGTACCTTTCTCCTGCACTGTTTTGCTCAATATGTAACTTCAGGAGCATGAAATCAAAACACTTTTTGGGCGCAAAGTAGCCATAGACGCGTCCATGTCGATATACCAGTTCCTCATCGCAGTGCGTCAAAAGGACGGAGAGTTGTTGACCAATGACGCGGGAGAGACAACTAGGTGGGTGCCAGTCACCATTCATACGCGTCCATTTGGTGTTCAACCCACATCTCAGTCACCTTATGGGTTTCTTCTATCGGACAATTCGAATGGTGGAGAATGGGATCAAGCCTGCGTATGTGTTCGACGGAAAGCCGCCAGACCTCAAAGCCGGTGTAGTCAGTGTCCCTCCCATGCTTTCTAATCTACACCACCCATATCTCTGGCACAGCTGTCAAAACGTTTCGAAAAGAGAGAAGAGGCCAAGGAAGAAGGAGAGGAAGCCAAAGAAACTGGTAAGCCATCCTAATACCACCTTAAGTCCTCGCCCGCTGATTGTTGTTGTAGGTACCGCGGAAGACATGGACCGTTTCTCCCGTCGAACAGTAAAAGTTACTCGCGAGCACAATGAAGAATGCCGGAGACTGCTGGGCCTTATGGGCATCCCATTCGTAGTGGTCGGTACTAAATGTAATTGAACGCCATGTTGTTCTAACTGGATCTTTAGGCACCTTCCGAAGCTGAAGCTCAATGTGCTGAATTGGCCCGCGGAGGCAAGGTCTACGCCGCCGGCTCGGAGGATATGGACACGCTCACCTTTGGTTCCCCGATTCTCTACCGTCACCTAACGTTCTCCGAGGCCCGCAAGACACCCATTAGTGAAATCAATCTCCAAAAAGCTATAGAAGGTCTCGAGATGGACATGTCACAATTCATCGACCTGTGCATCCTGCTGGGTTGTGACTACCTCGAACCTATCAAAGGTGTCGGTCCGAAATCCGCGCTCAAGCTTATCAGGGAGCACGGTACTTTGGCTAAGGTAATCGAGCACTTGAAGGAGAAGTACGTAAACCCAACTTCACAAATGAGACATACTCATTCTCTATTTAGGGTTGCAGAGAAAGAAGAGGCCGCGGAGGAGGGCAAGAAAAAGAAAGGGGGCATCCATATCCCGGAAGAGTGGCCGTTCGAGGCTGCGAAAGAGCTCTTCTTGAAGCCCGATGTGACACCAGCGGATGAACTGGAGGTAAGTTCAATAAGCTTCATCTCGCATGAGTAATAGTTGATACGACGGCACTAGCTGGACTGGAAGAGTCCGGACATTGAGGGGCTCGTCGACTTCCTCGTCAAGGAAAAGGGGTTCAAGTGCGTGCCCCCTTTAACATTCACTTGTATTCTTGTATCCATGCTCATTCTGCGAACAGCGAGGAACGTGTGAGAAAGGGGGCTGAGAAGCTGACCAAGTTCTTGAACGCGAAGCAGCAGGGCAGGCTTGATGGTTTCTTCACCGCCAAGCCTAAGACCTCTCCCAAGAAAGGGAAGGACGAGGAGAAGGGTAAGGGCAAGGGCAAGGGGACCAAGCGGAAGGTATGCTTTTACGTAGGCTCTCTATGCAAATAGTCCTCTTATTGTTATGACAGGCAGACGACAAGGAGAAGGACAAGAAGGACTCGGGAAGCAGCAAGAAGGCCAAGAAGAAATAGAGTCTTTTGTCCAGTCTTCCTGAGTGTGTTCTGTTCCTGCTGTCCGCTTTGCTGTCTTGGAGCATGTCTTATCATATACTCTGTTCGTTTTGCATATTTCGCACTGTTGTATCACTAGCGTCGCACATAATGCATTATTCTCCATCTCAAGCATGTAAACAACCTTCAGCAGCTCTGCATATGCGACATCCCAGACTACTTCTTCGTATTTAGTTTTGATATCGCATTCCCACTCCTTACCCTCTTCTTCGGTTTTGTCCCATCCTTGCCCCCCTGGCCGCCCTTCCTGTCGCTCGTCCGCTTCCGCACGCGTTCACGGTCTGGCTGAGACTTCACGCCCTTCTCCGACAACGTCTTCGCACGTTTCTTCGCCATCCTGCGCGCGACACGGTCGGGGTCGGCTGCCTTCGCCCGCTTGCGTTCGTCCTTCGGTAGATGCGCGAGCTTTGCACCAAGCTCGGGGTTGCCTTTGGGTGTCTGCCTGGTGGCGGGTACGAGTCGGGGGGCGGGAGCGGGTCTTGATGGACCAGACTTAGCGTTCGAGGGCGTGGATGAGGGGCGCATAGGTTTAGATGCCCGAAGCTTGGGCCCGCCGGGGAGGGTCTTACAGCGCTGGACGCGGAGTTTGCGTTTGGCAAACTTCAGTTTGGTCTGTTCGAGCGCGAGGATCTCGTCGACGCATTCACGTTCCTAAGAGGAGGATAAGACCCAGCGCATGACATGAGGAGAACGAGATACTTACCACGAACTGCACGTATGCGAAGCCTTTTCCGAGCTGCGTGTCCCTATCACGCACAATACGCACTCGACTGACCCATGTTCGCGAGTTCGCACCCTCCTCATCGCTCTCCTCGTCCTCTTCCTCGTCTTCCTCGTCGCTCTCCTCGCTCCCGTCTTCACGTTTCGATTTCGGCCCAGGTTCGCCTTTCTCCTCGCGCATCAACGTTTCGAAGAACGTCCTCAGGTCCTCTTCCTTGCTCGCAAAGTCCAAATTCCCCACGAACACCGTCGCCTTCGGGTCCCCGGCCATCGCCCTTTCCCCACCTCCGCTCCCGCCGGCGTTCCCGTCTGGTCGTGCGCCCTTCTTCACCACATCCACCCGCAATGTCCGGTTCATGAATGAGCTCCCATCGCCCTTCTCCGCACACAGCGCCGCGGCTTCATAAGGATCCATCACCGGCGCAGGCGGAGGCACGTTCGCGGGGCGTTTTGCGAGGGCGGCGGCGGACGGTGGGTGCGCGAAGACGACGTACGCGTTCACCGCGTCGACCTGCTCGTGGATCTCGTGCTTGATAAACGCGATCCGTTTCTTCTCCTTCGGGGTCAGGAACTGCTTCGGGGGCGCCGCCGCGGCCTCGTCGTCTCCGCCCTTGCCATCCGCACGCCAGGACGCCGCGCGCGAGCGATCGTGCTCACGGGGCTTGGACTTGGCTTTTGATTTCGACTTCGGGTCGTCCTCATCGTCCTTGGGAAGCTCTGTTGTGGGCTTCTTAAAGGCAACGGACCGGAAGCGAACGGACTCGATCTTAGCAGAGGGGACGAAAGAGAGCAGGTGTCGCTTGAGCTGCTTTTGGGCAGGCTGTGGAATAGGGAAAGGGCAAATAGATTGATACGAAGGTGTAGAGAACGAAAGATGAGGAGACATACCCTTGACTTTGTCACTTCTACGGCAACGTTTCCGACAAACACCGTTCTGGCATCGCGCTGTTCTGCCGTCTCTTCAGTGGGGACGTGCTTAGTCTTCCCATGTCGGGAAGTAGTCGTAGAGGCATCGCCCTTAAGCAAAGACTCGTGCACCATTTGAGTGGGGTCTCCCTCTTCGTCTGAATCGCTGGCATCACCGTCGTCCGACCGAGTGTCCTCTGCATTCGACCCGTCTTCCTCTTCTTCTTCGTCAGAGCCTTCCGCACTAGCCTCGTCTTGAGAAGGGATAGGGGGACTTACAGCCCTCTTGGGAGGCTGCGAAGAAGTCGAAGCAGCTACGCAAAACAATCTTCAGCTCAAACCCGAGCGAGCTGTCGGTGATAACGTACATGCAGCCTCAGACTTGGAACGTTTTGTCTTTACGTTCGGAACCTCAGTTGCTTTGCGCTTCTTGTCCGAGGTCGCTGCGGGGGTGTCCGTACTAGATATACGTGCGGTTGACGGTAGTGGTTGGTGTGCCTATTAGCCGTATAAACTTAGCAGGAGTGTCACCTGTTTCTATTAGACGGAAAACATACCGATGCCGTTGAACGGAAAATGTCATCCAAACCCTTGTCGATCGCCTTGTTTTTGCTCTTGTGAGACCCCGGAAGAAGGAAAGAGGACAAACTCATTGCGAGCACAGCAATAGAGAAGACGGGCAGGAGACGGGTAGGTGGAGGAGCTCGGGGTCAGGACTCAGAAGGCGCGAAGGCACGCTCCGCGATCTTTTTCGGCGCCAAAATTTCCAAGAAAGGCACGGTGTCGGGCCTCCACGAGGCTATTCAACGCCAGGCGGGGCGCCATGAGTGCTATACGGAGAATCAGGCCACGACGGCACCCATATGGCCACCTGAATATGCTGTGACTATTATACCACCTTAGCTACTTCCATGTGCCTATGGGGCCTTCAGATAAAGTGTACATGGAGCAGGTGCTCAAGATAGGCACCACAGGGGCCGCGCTATGGTCCAGACTGCGGCCATAACTTTGCCCGAGAAGATTTGTTTTCATCTAGTGGTTGACAAAATTACATTGTTTTCCATCATGGAGAGTAGTGATGCCTCTGTGGCTGCCGAGATGGGTGTATTCATCTGAAGTTCTAGTCGTGGGGCGCTGATCTTGCTGGCACTTCATGATATCCGACAGTATCCCCTACAGAGTAGCATGAATAGCATCCTTCTCAATCTTCCCTTGATTTGACTCCTGATGCACATGAAACGCTCTGCTGCTCAAAAGGACGCCGATTCTGGCGCTATGAAGGCGTAGTGGATGCTATGACAGCTCGATCGTCCAGCTCCACCTCCTGTGCACCTATATCTCGAGGTGACGGTTCATGCAGCACTACTCTGCATGATTTCCAATGGAGAAGTTGAATGATTCCCTCTCGGGACAGGGGCCGACTTGCTCAAGGACTCTATAAGCTGCATGACGCGCTGTGGCTGGAGCCGACATTATCCACTCAGCGGATGCTCCACTCGAAGCTAAAGAGAGCTGAGATGCTCCTATTGATTGGAACCCACTCAGTTTCTAACGGCATTCTTCCATACGCACATGTTCGATTTGTCTTTCTCCGCGCCGTCCACGTCGGTCATATGTCGGTCGGCTCACATGGTCATCAACGGCAAGTAATAGAGTTATTGGGCTAGAATCGTCCAAAGATAGAAATCGGAGGTTCGCGAAGCATTTAATACGAGCGCACAAGGCTCAAGCAGCACGGTGGAGAAGCCCACGATGTAGAACGCTTCACAGACGGTCACAGACCCCCTTTCACGCAATCGCGACCTTTCGAGAACGCGCGTGTCCTGCGTCCAATCGGTCGCCTCCGGCACTGGCAGGTCCGCGGCAGCGCTTGGGCACACCGTCACCGCGATGTGAGGGGAGGGCGGCTCAGCTGTGTGCAGTGCAGTGGCAGTCTCATATCACTGCCAGGATGGATCTCAGCCTGGCGTGAGCCTGCGGTTTGTTGGCTTTGAGGGGGGGCGCTATGAGGAAACAGAATGGAATCACTGTGTGCATCGCTCCACCAGAACATGCGCAAAGTCGTGGCGCTTGCGCCACCAGTCCCTGTGCAAGCGCCGATCGGTCTGGGGTCCGATTAGACGCTCCGCAAGCGAGAATGTATAAATGCCGAGACTTTCGCCTCTTCCCTCTCCAGCGATCCGTCTCTTTGCTTTCTGTCCCCCAAGCTCTGAGCAGTTCCTCACCATCGCCACCCACATCACGCATCCTTCTCCATCCTCTCCAAAATCCCCCATTATCCGTTCTAACACTTCACCATGACCAAGTTCACCATGTTCTCGCTCTTCTACGTCATGTTCTCTCTCTTCGCAATGGCTTTCGCGCTCCCGGTCACCATCCGCGACGTCTTCGTCCCCCCAGTGACTAGCCCCACCACTGGCGACATCTGGACCGTCGGCTCCCAGCAGAACGTTACTTGGTATGTTTACCATCCCCCTGTCGCCAATTCCTCGGGGCTGCAGCTGATCAGTGCGGCGATGCTGCGATGTTGCGGTTCTACAGGGACACTTCCAATGCTCCCGAGCAAATTACCAACACTGTCGGTCAAGTTGTTCTCGCTAAGGATGGTCGCCTGGACCTTGGTACGGAGCTTCCCCCCGCCTCTCGGATATTACGCGGTGGCTTAATCGTCTTTTTGCAGATAACCCTCTCGCGTCGAACTTCTCCATTTTGGATGGCTCCGTTACCGTGACTGTCCCTGATGTCGAGCCCGGCGTCGACTACACGGTTGTCCGTGAGTACATTTTAGACATATCCTTCACAGGTCGTGTGCTCACCACGAGCATCCAGTCTTCGGTGACTCGGGTAATGACAGTGGCGTTTTCTCCATTGTTCCCGGCGTGCCACAGATTTAAACATGGTCTCACGATTGTATATCATGACTTCACGAACTTACGTTGCTAGGTCTTAGCACGCTACGATACGGACTTTTTGACTACGGACCTAATTGGACTTCTCTGTACTTAGTAGTGGACTCTGCAATTGACTTCGGACGATCATGTTGCGCAAGGCTCGAACAATATTTATTGCGCTCGTGTGTTCATGGACTCGAGCAATATTTATTTAGGCTAGATAGATGCAAAATGTACACGAGAACAATCGCGTTGCACCCTCCGCATGTAATCCTACTTGTACTTCCCCGACAGCTACGATGGAACGCCTACTTGCCCGACGATTGAAACGGACTAGTGCCCTTCAGTTCCACCCCATGCCGGCCCCGGCAGATGTGTAGCGCGGGACAATATGCGGTACTCAATAGTACGTGTAACACTCACCCGGTCTGGCGATGTAATCATCTAACTACCCTGAAGGTTGAGGATCAAGCGTCTGGTACCTGAGAAATTGGGTTAGCAAGGCAAAACCAACAGTCATGGGAGGTAGCGTCTCAGCAAAAAAAAGGGTCGTCACGCCTGCCTCGAACGTATCGAAACAGGTTGGGCTCATTAAATCATTCATGTTATAAAATCATTGACGCATAAGAAACGAGTGACTGGGTACCGGCTCACCTTTTTCAGCGTGCTCAAGATAAAGCCAGACACATGCGGCTGGACCAAAGTCCTGGATAGGAATAATCGTCAGCATAGGATAACAGGCGACGGGGATTTTGGTTGAACAACGCATTCTGAAAGTATCAAGCGCACGAGGCCTATGACAAGATGTATGAAGGGTGCATCGAGGGGCGACGTACCATTCAAATCTGAGATCTCATCGCAATGATCATGTTTAGACGGCAGGAGAGTAGTTGTATGGTCGCAGAAACTTGTTGGCCGCCGAAGGTGACGCAGACATCAACGAGTTTGAGGTACAACGGGCAGATGGAGATCAGCTGCAGAAGTACCAAGGCGTTCGTTGAGGAAGATGAATGGCATCGATGATGATGGTTGAAGGACAAGGAGCAAAGGAAATTTGACGAAGGGCGCCAGCCTGGAGAGGACGCGGACACGTGACTACATCGCGGTACGCGAGGGTTACCACGGTTCGACGAGCCGCGGCGTTCCTGCCATCATCAGTCCTCGGGTTCGACTCTCCGTCGGACGTTTCCTCCTCCCAGCGGCCTTAATCCTCAAGCACGTACGAACAATGTCTTCAACCAGCAAGCTAGCAAGACCTACTCCATTCACCCCGAAACGCAACCTCTCCCTTGCCAACGGCGACGATGAGTCTTCAAGTTCTCGCCTCCCCCGTTCCACAACTCCCAGTCTCCTCGGCTCGGCGAAGAGATACAAGGCCCCCCTATCTTCTGAGTCTCGCACTCGCCTCAACTTGAAACCCGGCATCGCTTCCGTTCCCCCTACTCCCTCACGTAGCAAGAGCCGGGATGGGTCACGCCCCAAGACGCCTAGTTCCCCGCGCAAGGGGACCGAAAGCCCATTGCTTATGCCTCATGTCAGTGAGATGGACGTGAGCAGGGTGGATCCGGAGGAGGCTTTGGTGGACTTTGAGACTGTCACCGAGGCAGGGGATATCTCCGCAGACATAGATGAGGAGCTGTTGCGTGCGGACTATGGAAAGGAGGACAAAGTCTTGGTGTCCATTAGGTGAGCCTATCTCCCGCTCCTCAGGCACGGTACTGTCCGCACGCAGCGGAAGGTCTCGTCTCTAAAGCAGTGAATAGGATTCGGCCTTCCTTCAATCCGTCAGCATGGGACGTAGTCGCGGCGACACAGCCCAAAACAATCAAACTTCAGCCACAGCATACGAAATCCTCTGCAGCAACCCCTCAAGACTTCCGTTTCGATGAAATTCTGACAGGTTCCGAAAACAAGCCCGTCTACAATGCTGTGGCGCGCAGTCATGTCTGTGCGGCCATGGACGGCTATAATGCCGTCATCTTCGCCTACGGTCAGACGGCCAGTGGCAAGACCTTCACCCTCGTACGTGTACGCTCAACGATGCATCGCTTCTGCGGCTCAACTTAGGATGTAGTCCGGAGATGAAGACCAACCCGGTATCATCCCCCGTGCGATGAAAGACGTATTCGCATATATCAAGCGCACGCCTTCCCGCGAATACCTTCTCCGTTGCTCATACCTCGAAATTTACAACGAGAACATCCACGACCTCCTCGCGCCACCCTCTTCCTCCGTCTCCCAGCCTGTGCAAATCCAAGGTACCGGCGCAAACGTCATCCTCACGCCCCTCCGCGAGGAGGTTGTGACGAGCCTGAAGGGCGTGCATCAGGTTCTGCAACGTGGAGAAGGCAACAGGCGCACGGCGAGCACGGACTGGAACGAGCGCAGTAGTCGCAGTCACAGCGTGTTCCGCCTCGTGATTGAGAGCAGGGAAAGAGGCAGCGGGGGCGATGACGTACCGAGTGGACGGACGACACCTGGCTTCAGGCCACCTACCCCCGGCGGGCCTCGCCTGCAGGCGCGTGGGGGTCGCAGCGTGCAGACGTCCGTACTCGTAAGTGATACCTTGTTGAGGTACACGGTCGGGTGGATATCTGACGGGCTTGCTGCACCACTGTAGAGTTTAATCGATTTGGCTGGGTCCGAGAAGGCAACATCGGACAAAGAGCGGACGCGGGAAGGCAAGTACATTAACACTAGGTTCGTGCATGCGCCTGCTGGTTGTTTGTGGAACCTTGCTGAACGGCACGCAGTCTACTAACTCTAGGGTCTGTGATCTCGACCTTGGCGGAAAACTCCGCGAAAAACAAGAAGTGAGCAGCGTTTCAGGTACATGAAGGATCGCCCCACTGACCGGCCCCGTACCCGCAGCGACCATGTCCCCTTCCGCAATTCCAAGCTTACACGCATGCTCCAGCCTTCACTCTCAGGCAATGCGCGTATCTCCGTGATCTGCACGATCAACCCTGACACGGGTGCCGTTGCCGAGTCCACGAGCACGCTGCTCTTCGCCCAGCGTATCAAGAAGGTGCAGCTTCACGCGCAGAAGAAAGAGGTCGTCGACACGGACGCGCTCCTCGAGCGGTACCGCAAGGAGATCGAGGAGCTCAAGAAGCGCCTGTCCGAGAAGGAGGCGGAGAACGCAGCGGGCAGCCATGGTGGCAAGTCTCGTCGCCTGTCCGCGCGCGAGCAGCTCGACGAGAGCCTGGCGATGGACAACCTCAATGCGCGTATCCGACAGCTCACGAAACTCATCCTCACGAGCCAGACTGTGGACGAGAACAAGGGCGATGAGTCGCGCCCCGCCAGTCCCGTCAAGATCGACTTCGACATGTCTCCGTACCAGGTACATCGACTCAGCTAAGCTCACTTATCTGCACGTGGTGCTGAAGCGGCATGCAGTTGCAACAGGAGCTTCTTGCCGCCCGCAGGCAGATGGAGACGCAGGCGACGCAGATCCTTTCGCTCGAGGCTGCGCTCCTTTCGCGGCCACAATTGCCACCAGACGCGTCTGAGAGCGAGAAGGACAAGCTGTTGATAGAGCAGGCGAAGTCTATCCGCGAGCTCGAGATCGTCGTGAAAGGCTACGAAGACAACCTTGGCGAGCCGCTCCGCGCCGTCCGCGAGGATGTCGAGAAGGAGTGGGCGCAGAAGCTCGAGCAAGAGGTCCAACTGCGTGAGGAGAAGGAGGCGTGGGCAGATGAGCTCGTCAAACAACTTGACAAGGAGCGTAAGGTTAGTGGTATCGATTGTGCCCCGCCCGTACAACTCATGAATAACCGGATGCGTGCGTCTCCCAGACTCGCATGAAGCTCGAGGAGGAACGCCAAGCACTTGCAGCATTCGTAAAGAAGTTTGACTCGCTCGGACTCGGCGGGCCCGTCATCCCCTCCTCGAAGCTCAACCCTCCTATGCCCGCTCCTGGTGGCGCTGCCGCTATCTTCGCCCAGCGTCAGAAGAACAAGGTCGGCTCTCTGAAAGCAGAACACGTCATGGCACCGCTCACAGAGTCCGAGTCGCCGCTCCGGCTAGCAAGCGAGCACGCTCATCCCAGTTTGCTTGAGGAAGAGTGGGACGGCGGCGAGGATGTCAGCATCGAGCTGGAGAAGACCGGCCTGTCCATATCACCCCCCAAGAGCCCGATGGTATCTCGCAAAGGGTCCCAAAGTCCCGTGAGGGAGATATTAGGTGCGAAGGAGAACGTCCCTGTATAGAGCGCTTTGTGTTGGTCGACTTGCTTTCCTGCTACGGTGCGGCCCACATCCTATGATACGCCTCCATTTGCTGACCGCGTTGATGTTACAGCTTATTGCTGTTATGATGCACTATAGTGCGCGGTGCGCCAGATGTATAACATACCCACATGACATTGCTCAACATGTACCAGTCTGGATATCAATACGTTTCTTCGAGGACATTTGTTTATATGCTCCTTTTGATTGCTGCTACTGAGTGGAGCGTGGCCACCGCATCAGGCAAGCTGTCGCCTCCCTCGGCTCCGCCAGACTCAGCCCCAGCGTCTCCTCCTGTCCTTCCACCAGCCCGAACCCCCATTTTTCGTAAAACCCAATCGCCCGGCTGTTTTCCTTGAATACACGCAACCACAACCCACGTTCCCCCCACTCCGCCTGGATCGTCCGCATGAGCTGGCCCCCGTAGCCCCTCCTGCCCAAGTCCGCACGGACGAAGAACATGTCGACCTCGTTGCCGTCGCCGTCTGGCCCGCCGCCGGGCTTGACGGACCCGTAGCCCGCGAGCTCTCCCGTCGGCAGCTCGAGCACGTACGTCTTGTGCGCTTTAGGCGGGAAGAGGCGTGCACGGAGGTGCGGGACGACCTTGTCAAGTGTGTACGACGGATCGGACGAAAACGTTACACCCGGGATGCTGGTGTCGACCGACTTGACGAACAGTGGTGCGAGCTGCTCGACATCGTCTTGGGTAGCTTCGCGTACGATAGGGGTTGAGTCGATCATTGGTGATGGTATGAATAGGTCGTGACTGAGGGGACCTTCGGGGTTACGACCTTTAGCAGATTCTACTGATGACTGTACTCACTATGAAATCCGTACACAGGGTTCCGTGCGTGCCCTCATACGTAGCTGTAACATTGCTTTTATAGCATGAAATCGATACGTCCCTGCGCTTCTCCATCTCCGACTCGGGCCTCGGGGCACGGGCGCAGCGATGTATACTGCGCACGTCCAGCATGGTTAGCGGGGACACGCAGGTGAGCGCGGACCTACATGATCTGATGTAAATTCTAATGGGGTTTATAGACATAGGCGCAGCCCACCGCAGCGGGACTCCCTCGCGCGCAGGCACACGGAGGACATTGCAACTTCTCCATTCCGGTATTCTTTCCACGTACAAAGGCTGCGCAACATCATCACGTACAGTTTCCGCGCTGGTATCAAACTCCAAGTCTCGGACTTCGGGCCCCAATGCCTCAGGGCTCATTGTCGACGCCGACATCGATCGTCTCGTACGGCTTGAACAGCTCCATGAACCGCACCCAGCGCCCGCCGTTCCACCCCGCGATCGCCTGCCACTCCTTGCTGTCCTCACCCAAGAGGGCCCTGAACCAGATCAGGCGCGACGCGATGATGATGTCCGCAAAGGAGATCTTGTCGCCCATGAAGAGGAGCTGGTCCTTCTTCCCGCCCGCCTCGAGCCACTGTGCGAAGGTCGTGAAGGCCTTCTCGAGGCCCACCCACGCCTCCGCGTGCTTCTCGCTTCCTTTCGGCGCGAGCTCCGCGAGCGGCTTCCCGAACCACTCCGCGCGTGTGCGCTCAAAGTATTCGCGGCTGCGCGGCGGGAGCTGGAGGGCCGTCGGGGGCAGGAAGAGCGGGAGGACGTGCGGGCCCGAGACCGAGGTGAAGATGTCCTGGAAGGCGGACAGGAGCGCGTCGGCCTCGGCTGGGACGACCCGCGGCGTGTTGGGGTAGGTCTCGTCGAGGTAGCGCGCAATGGCGGCGGACTCGGAGACGGCGCGCTTGGTGTTGGGGTCGTAGATCGCGGGGAGCGTAAATGGGGCCTTCGCGAGGGGATCGGACTTGGGTATGTTGACCTTTTGGCAGAGGGGGGCGATGTCCGGGTACTCGACCCAGACGGTCTTGTACGGGATGCCTTTGAAGTTGAGGCAGTACCTAGAGGAGATAATGTTGGAATGAGCAGAGGATAGTCGGCGTGGAGGCTTACCTCGCCTTCCAGGTGTTAGGTGACCATGCCTTGTAATTGGGTGTGATGCCGGGGATGTCGTAAAGAATGATTGGCTCTGTCATGGCGGCAGGTCACGGCTCCTCCAGTGGATGTGTGCGGGACTTCCTACAGCGAAGGATACCGCCATCGCGGCGACACTCTGTCTTTATATGCATGGGGTGAGTGCCAAGGTCGTGGTGGGAAGGCCCCGCCTGCCAGTGGCTGAGTGCTGAATAATCATCTTCAAAACTGACTCGGGCTTCCTACAGGCAAAGCTTATCACCGCTTCATCGACCTGCTAATAACAGATATACACGTTCTTCTTCCGTCCTCCTTATGTCCTCAATATTGTCCCCAATTGACTCACGGCTGCAGATCCTCGCCCGCGTCCACGGCAGAGTACTCGTCCATCACGGCCATGAGCCGCCCCCAACGTCCGCCATCCAGCGTCAACATCCGCTTCCACTCCGCGTTCTCCTCCCCGAGGCACTCCTTGAACCAGAGCAGCCAGCTCGCGACAATCATGTCCGCATAGGAGACCGCCGAACCCATAACAAGCGTCTTTTCCTTCCCGTCCGCCTCCCACCACTTCGCCAGTTTGGTCAGACATTCCTCCGTCTTCGCCCAACACTCGGCCCTCTCCTTGCTCTCCGCCGCCGGCTCGAATACCTCAAGCTTCCCGAAGCGCGCCGAGCGCGTCTCGTAAAAGTAGGGCTTGCTAGCCTCCCGCATGGCGCGATAGACGGCGGGTACAATGATGGGGTAGTACGAGCGCGTCGTGGGCGAGAACGCGCCCCACCATGCTTCTTCGAACGCGGTGATGAGCGCGTCCGCCTCGGCGGGGACAAGCGTCGGGGTGTCCGGGTACGTCTTGTCCAGATACCGCACGATGGCACCGGAGTCGAGCACGACGGTCTTCGTGTTCGGATCGTAGATGACCGGCAGAGTGTACTCGGGCGTTCCGTCGGCGTGGGTCTCGGTCGCGACAGCACCGAGCTTCTTGCAGAGGGGTTCGATGTCAGGGAATTCGACCCACACCGTCCTGTAAGGGATCTTCTTGAGATTAAGGGCATATCTATCCTTGCCATCTTATCAGAATCACAACACACAATGCTGTAACGAGGCTACTTACCGCGTCTTCCAGGTGTTTGGAGACCATGCTTTCCCCTTGGACAGACTAGGCAGATCGTAGAAAACGATGGGTTCTGTCATGCTAGTGGGCGAGTGGGAGGTTGGGTGTGGTCGATCTCTCTCAAGCAACGTGCCTATTTATTCAGCAATAGAAACGGCCCTGACCAGTGGTGGTATTTCAGGGATCGAGTCATGGGTAAGTTAGACTCGATCTCGCTTGTTTGCGATACCGTCTGGTGCTTATCTGTCCCTTATGAATCTAGAATCACCTTGCTCCATCTTGGGCCTAATAGGAGAGTGATCGGCTACCAGGAGACTCATAAACAAGTTTATAGCGTCCATTCATCCAATTCAGAGATAACCACTTGGGCAACCCGTCGACAGTGCAATGACTTCAAAGCTCCATGGGCGCACCTACGTCTTCTGCCTCATACCGCTTGAACACATCCATGAACCGTTCCCATCGCCCTCCATCCCAAGCCATAATCTCCTGCCACTCTTCCCCAGGCAGCACTTTTTGCAAGTTCTTCAACAGCGCAGCCACAATCACGTCTGCGTAGCAGATGCTATCCCCACCCATGAACAACAGCCTCTCCCCTCCCGCATCCCCCCCCGAGCCAGCTCGCGATCGTAACAAACGACTTCCTCGCGCCCTCCCAATGCGCCCTGCGCTTCTCGCTCCCGGCCGGTGCGAGCTCCTCGAGAGGCCCAAAGTACGCCTCGCGCGTGCGCCGCACGTACTCCGCGCTGCGCGGGTTCCCCGGGAGCGCGGCCCACTTCGCGGGCACCGAGAGCCGCACGATGTCGCCCGCGCCGAACGTGACGCGCGCGAACGCGGCCTCGAACGCGCCGTGCAGCGCGTCGAGCTCCGCGGGGATCAGCGGCGGGCCCGCTGCGGGATACGTGCGGTCGAGGTAGCGCGCGATGGCGGCCGAGTCTGACACAGCCGTCTGGGTGTTTGGGTCGTAGATCACCGGAAGGGTGTACAGGAGTGCGTCGACGACGTTGCGCGTGGGCGGGGCGCCGATCTTCTTGCAGGCCGCTTCGATGTCCGGGTACTCCACCCAGACGGTCTTGTATGGGATATCTTTGATGTTTAGTGTATACCTGAAGGGTAGAAGGGGATAGTGTCAGTGAATGCCTTGAATGTTCAGACATTGCGACTGACCGGGTCTTCCAGGTGATTGGATTCCACGCGCCCACCTCACGACTCGGAAAATCGTAGAAGAGAATTGGTTCGGACATTGCGAAAGGTTGCTTCCGTGGGGCTACATTCCCCTAGGGCCCTTTGTAGGGCGACGGGGCACTGCGGCGCGGCCACGAGAACTATGCCAAATGACGTAGTAGCACCCGCATGACCCAAACATCGTGAATTTTACACCTGCATGTGGAATAACATTAGAGTGTGCTCCGACCTGTTCGGTACTCTGTTCGAGTCATACACCACGCGATAGTGGAAATACGGTGGGCAATCCACGTCACTGGCAATGCAGCAAGCGCCATATATGCGCATTGTCAGGTGTGAGCACCAGCTGGAGTTAGTGACAAGAAAGATGCGACAGGGGTTGTCCTCAGGCTGACGTTGGTCGTAGACCTAGCGAAACAGTAGGTGCGTCCCAGAATCACTGGGAGACTGGAAGAGTTCAATGCCGCGTCTGAAGTAATACATACGTGGTAGAGGAGGCCATTGCCACCAGTTCATTAGCACAATCCATCCCTCATAGCTCCACATCGCTCCCCGCATCCTCAGCCTCGTACGGCGCGAACACCTCCACGAACCGCGCCCACCGTCCGCCATCCCACGCCATCACCTCCGCCCACTCCTCCGCCGGCAGCAGCTTCCGCAACCACTTCAAGAACGCAGCGACGGTCACGTCCGCAAAGCAGATCCCCTCACCCACACCCGCGCCCGCACCCGCACCCCCAAACAGCAACCGCTCCCCACCATCCGCACCACGCCCAAGCCACCCCGCGACAGCCCCAAACGCCTCCCGCGCGCCCCGCAGGTGCACCGCGCGCGCCTCGCTCCCGACGGGCGCGAGCGCCTCCAGTGGGCCGTACTTCCCCTCGCGCGCGCGGCGGAAGTGGGCGGCCCCGCGCGGGCGGAGCGCCGCGCACGCCGCGGGCACGACGAGCGCCGCAAAGTGGCCCGTGCCGAACGTCGCGTGCACGAACGCCGCGTCGAACGCGCGGTGCAGCGCGTCGAGCTCCGCGGGCACTAACGGGGGACCGAGGACGGGGTACGTGCGGTCGAGGTAGCGCGCGATGGCGCCCGAGTCGGAGACGGCCGTTTGGGTGTTGGGGTCGAAGATGGCGGGGAGGGTGTACAGCGGCGCGCCGTCGCTACGGACGCCGGTGGGCGCGGCGCCGAGCTTCTTGCAGGCGGCCTCGACGTCGGGGTAGTCGACCCAGATGGTTTTGTACGGGATGGCCTTGATGTTGAGGGTATACCTGATGTGCAGAGATGTAGTCACTGCGCCGCGGCGGAATGCATGTGGAGGGTTGGACTCACCGCGTCTTCCAGGTTTGCGGGTTCCACGCTCCAATCTCGCGGCTAGGAAAGTCGAGGAACAAGATTGGTTCCATCGTCGCAAACTGCAAACGGACAATTGCGCGTATATGTATGTAAGTACTGCGCGCGCCCGGGGTCATTCGGAAATCATCTCCGTGGAACCCGGCTTGCACTGTGCTTATAACCTACGAGCTGACCATCTTCGGCGTTGACATCACTTGCGAGTATAGGATTTGCAGAGGCGGCGTTTCGCGGCGAGACGGGATCATAACAGCTGAGCAAGACGTCCGACAACTTTCGGAATGGTCACTAACAAGACTGTTGGAAGAGGAATCTCTGTTCGGGGTTCAGTATCTACTAACGTCGACCACGTCGAATACTTACAGACGTAGGACGTGCGGAGGACCGAGCTTGAAGGACAGGCGCCAAGTCATCCATTGGCCTCGAGGCAGACTCCGAGGTTGAGCTGCTTAGTTTGCAACTACGGAAGCTATAGTCTAGCAGTTCAATCTAGAAGGAAAATAATCAGCGTGATTCACACTCCGGTTATAGGACGATGATAGGGCCCGGTACCTCCTGACGTAACCAGCGGATATCAATAGTTCGTAAGACCACGCTCGTCGACCCTTTCCCGCGCGAGGCCCTTCCGCACCTCACGGGCGTGAGTCAAACAGGCCTTGAGGGTCGCCGGCGCGCGCGCATATACGAAGTGAGCGGTACGTCCGCGCGCGCGAAGATGTCGTCAAGGCGAGGGTACCCTGACCTGCGCGTTCCTGCGCGCCAGGTCTAACCCTCGGCGGAGGTCCCAAGACGCTCACTAGGAGAGAGAAGTTAGCAAGAACAGACGTGCCCTTGTCCCCTGGTGGAGCCTAGACTGCCCATCGCCTCAGTCAATTGATGCTCGAACCTTGCAAGCTTGAGCACAGCTGATGTCAACCAACTCAAACAAGAGCAAGATCGTCCTCGAGAGATCGCGCGATACAGCGAACCGGAAGCCCGATGCGAACGAAATCGAATTAGCGTGCTCTAGGATGTAAAGTCTCAGGACTAGAACGGTACAATCAAAGATGCGCGTCGCCTTCTCGAGCGGTCTACTTACAAGTCCACGCACCGCAAATAATAGCTACACACTGGGACGACCGGCACGGCCGGCATCTCTCTCCATCAAACGCGCGCGCACACGCCCAAGCCACCAAGAACACCACGCCCGGCGTCCAGCCATCATCTGGGCCGCTCAGACGTTCAAGCTGCGATACACACGACAGTGGACCCTGTGCGCGGCACGTCAGGTCAACGTTCGGCCAAACGTGGGAGCGAAAGCGGGCCGCGGGGCTCGACGCACCTATCTTCCAGCAACTCCCCTGCGGGGTCCGTCATCCGGCACTCGGACCAGGTCTCGACGTCCCACTTACACCATCCCCAGCCGTCCTTGATCTATAGAAAGGCGCACAGCGTGAGCGCCCAGTTAATTGGAAACGTCAAGGAAAAAAACTCACCTCGGGGCGCTTATGCGGCGCGAGGACGACAAGCCATCGCGCCTTCGTGCTGTCGGAGCAAGCCCGCCATCAGCCTCGTACATCGCGCGACGCCGCAAACAGACCGCAGCGGCGCGGAATGCGGCACGGAAACGCGAACCACGCACCTCAGCTCCCACAGGAGCGCGAACAGCTCCGACTGCTTCTCGACGAGGTGCAGTGCGAACGAACACACGACCATCTCGATCGCGCCGTCGCCCATGCCGAGGCTGCTCCCGCTGTCGGTGCTCACGACGGAGGCGGTGGGCCCGCGGAGCGTGCTCTCGGGCGAGGGCGTCTCGCTGCCCGCGTTGCTCCGCGGTGCGCCGACGGGGCGCGAGGCGATCTCGGGGAGTCGGCCTTCGGCGACGTCCTTGAAGGTGAGCGGGTGCGCGTAGAGCGAGGTGCGGGTGTGGAACGCTTGGGTTGTGTACTATACGCGCCCGGTTAGGAATAGGGGTTAACAAGGCGGGCGAAGAGGCGAGTACTCACCGGGTCAGAGGCGAGGATGCATGGTACGGGGGTGTCGGGTGCGATGAAGGGGGGCATGCGCGCCTTGCGCGCCATCGACTGTGCCAAGGTCCCCTCGTCGTCCGACTCCGAGTCTTGCCCGGGCCTCCGGGGGGCCTTTGCGCGCACGTTGTGGCGGTCGCGGCCCGCGCGCCACCACTCGAGGATGGCCACGGTCGCTTCGCCGCTACAAACAAGAGAGATTTCAACGTTCAGAGGGGGAGGTTCCTAGTCAGAGGGGGGCAGCATCCACCTGCCTTCCTCCGCGTGCAAGTGTCAGTGAGGAAACAGGGGGCAAGAGAGGGGGGGGGACGCACCGCAGGCCATGTCGAAGACGAGGAACTTCTTGGAGGTGATGTGGGGCTGGCGCATGCGCCACCACCTGGTCATCCAGAGGAAGAGGCATGACTTGACACCGGGGAAGTGGGGGTTGCGGTAGGTTGCGCCGACCTTCTTGTAATACTGTACGATATGCACCGGGTGCAGATGCGGGACCGGGGAAAGGGGAGGGGCGAGAGCAAGAAGGCAGCGGTCATCACGCGGGTAACATAAGGAGAAGTACGCGAGGGAAACTCGCCTCGTCAACGCCGTGCTCGGAGTAGTTGTCCCGCATGGAGCTTTTGAGGATGCCGGCGGCGGCGTCGCGGTTGCCCCTAGACATGGTGTGGGGCGGCGGGGGCTAGTGGGGAAGATGGTAGGAGGATGAGAGAGGCTGGGGCGGGTGCACGAGATTCGCACGTCTCGGCCGGGAGGCGAAAAGGACGTTGGGTGGACGGGAGGGGCGGGGTGGGCGCTGGGACTGGGGAGCATCTTACGAGACTTACGGCAGCATTGGCTAGCGGGCGCCTGGCTCGGACAAGAAGCTTCTCTCGCCGGGCCGCCGTTTCGATCGGAAGCGCCTGTGCCTCGGCCCCTGCCGCCCCGCACTCCGCCACCGACCCGTCGCCCGTTTTCGGTCCTCTTCCAGGTCCCCCCGGGTCCCCGATTTCGTTTCGAAGCCCTCCTCTCCCGGTCCCGCCACCGACGCCTGTCTCCCCCGGCCTCGCCGCCCCCTCCGCCTGCCGCGATGACCTCGTTCGTCCTCAAGCCCCACGAAGACCGCGCGCTCCCCGCCGCCTGGGTGACCGACCCGCTCTGCCCATTCTGCTGCATCGTCGCCGGCACCATGCCCGCCTACCGGCTTTTCGAGGACGAGATGGTCGTCGCGATACTAGGTGGGAGTCTGGCCTCCCGCATCTGATTTTCCCCCTCCCCCTCCCCAATGCACATCTATCTTCCGCGCGGCCCCGGCTGACCTCGAGGCCTGGCGATGCGACACCACCCGACGCCCACCCGGCGGCGCACCCCCAACTCTATCAAACGCAAACGCCCCCTTCGGAATTCCGCCGACGACGACGCGGCGCGCACCCCCCACCCTGACCGTTGACGCGACCCTCACCGCGCCTACGCCCGCTCGCGTTCCTAACTCGTATCTACCCGACATCGCGCAGACATCGCGCCCCTCCGCCCCGGACACACGCTCGTCATCCCCAAGACGCACGTCCCGCGCGTCTCCGACCTCCCGGACGCCTTCGCCGCCGAGTGCGGCCGCGCGGTCTCCAGGCTCGCGCGGGCCCTCGCAGCAGGTGAGCTTGGCTGGCCGCCCGCACTAGTCCGCCTCTACTTTCTTTCTTCCCCCCCTTGCCCATCCTCCTCCCAACTTCCGTGTCGCCCCGCGGGGCCCGCCATCGATGGCACCCACGCGCCCGCCCGAACCTCGTCTCGTTCCGGCGCGCGCGCCGGTGCGTCTCATGCCCCCTTATGTTTCCCGCTCCGGCACGCCCGTCGGGCGCTCTCTTCCGCATCTCCATACACACACACGCCCGTTGACTGACGCCGACGCCCTCGCTAGCCCTGCAAAACACGGCCCTGAACGTCGTCTGTAACCAGGAGTACATGCAGGCCGTCCCGCACGTAAGCATCTCCCTCAAACGTGTACTAAACAAAGTGTACACCCACACTGTTACCGGCCCCCTGCTGCCCCTACCCGCTAGCGCAGCGCAGTCTGCCCTAGTCTCCCCTGCAATCGACGATCGTATTTTACCCGCCGTATGCCACCGCGCGGGTCCCCCCGCCTGGGCCTCCTCGCGCGCGTCCTACGCTCGGTCTTCTGACTATCCCCGCCCCTCCCCTCAGGTACACTACCACATCATCCCCGCCCCTCGGCGCGACCCGGGCTCGCACGCAGGCGAGAGCGCGCCGGTCCCGGCCCCGCCTGCCCCAGGCGTCCCCGGCGGCGGCGGCAGCGGCGGGAGTGGCGCGGGGCGGCCGCTGACCGAGAAGGAGATGCACTGGCGCGAGATGGAGGCGCGCGGCGAGCTCCGCGAGGAGGACGCGGCGCGGATCGTGGAGATGGTGCGGGCGCAGCTCGCGGGTTGAGCTTGTGGCGCCGCTCAATGTATAGATTTAATTCCGCCCATGACCGGGGGGGAAGAGATGGGGACCCGACCCTGCTTGAATATACGCGCGTAGATGTAATTCATACAAACGTTCCGTCTATTGCGTGCGCGAGGGTACCAAGAGCACGACGAGATACAAGCACAGCTAATGATACAACAAGAACGAACCCGCCCAGCCAGACATTCTATTCCTTCCCCCGACGGAGGCACGCCCCGTCCCGCCTCAGTGCAAGCTCTGCATCTGCACGAGCACGGCCTTGATGGCCGCGACGGGCATCGTGACGCGCTCCGCCTCCACCTCGCCCTCGAGCAGCTCCTCCGCGTCCTCGTGCGCCAAAAACGCCTCCAAAAAGTCCCCGTCCAGGAACCCGTACGCGCCGCCCTCCGCGTCCGTGTGCCCGCGCGCAGTCGCCGGCGCACGTCGTCTGCAAAACCAAAACGAAAAAAGGGGGTGCACGGCGGCGCACAGCGCAGCGCATCCGTCAACTGTCAGCGGGGACCTGCCAAACAAAAGCACGCGAAAAGATGGGAGGGAGGGAGGAGGGGGAGGGTGCGGGACGCACCGGGTGTGCTCGACGTCGCCGGGCCCGAGGAGCTCCTTGGCCATGTTGCGCTGGAGCGCGGTCATGTGCAGCGCGACGTCGTCGTCC
Source organism: Porogramme epimiltina (assembly GCA_900155495.1). Lineage (NCBI taxonomy): Eukaryota > Fungi > Basidiomycota > Agaricomycetes > Polyporales > Polyporaceae > Porogramme > Porogramme epimiltina. Next base: position 29,529 of record FTLJ01000739.1, read on the forward strand.
ATCTCGAGGATCGCGCCGATGCGCCCCGACGCGGTGAAGAAGACGTGGCCGGGCCTGACGGTCTGCTCGCCCGTCGGGTCGACGGACGACAGCGCGCCTGCAAGAGCGCAGAGCGGGCGGGCATCAGCGCTGTCACGGCGGCGGAGCGAGGACGACGGGGCGGCTCACCTCGCATGATCTTGTTGACGACGTCGTCCAGCTGGTACGCGCCGTCCTTCTCCAAAAACTGTTTCAACCCGCGTTGCTGGAAGGAGAACGAGAAGAGGTTGCAGTCGCTCTACCGCAGCACGTGTTAGCGGGCGATCCCCGTTGGTGCAACTCGAGCGCGACGCACGTTAGCTCCGATGATCCCGTTCCCGGTGCTTTCGATCGCGACGGGCCAAAGCGGCCCATAGTCGCGCGCGACAGTCTGGACGGTCTGTCCCTCTTCGTCCCACCGGATGGCAGAGACGGAGCTGATGGCGTCGCCGACGAGGATGCGCTCGCCGTCGAACGCGAGGTTCGTCACGAAGTAGTTGTGATTCCACTTCCCGAGCTCTTGCAGCACCATCGGCGTTGCCCCGACGTCCCCCTCCTGGATCCTGAAGATGACGACCTGCGCCACATGAAACGTGAGATTCGAGTCCACACCAAAACGTAATGAAAAAAAAATCACGGAGGTATTCACGGCAGCGGCTATGAGGTTGTCCGACAGACGAACGAGCGCATACACGCAGCCCTGAACCTTCTTAGAGCCCAAGTTCTGGAGAGAGCGCAAGGCCGGGCCCCTCGGGCCCTGGTTGGAGGAGACGCCGAAAAGCACGATGCGGCCCTCGGACGGCTCCGTCTCGTCCGAGCGGATAAAGACGGTGCCGAGGCAGAATGCAGGGCTGCTGACCCCCGCACCCTCGGTCGAAAGCGCGAGGAGAGAAGTCGGCTCCTCGTCGGCATCGCACGCGAAGGCATCAAGTTCTAGTGATGGAATAAGTCAGTGTCGAGCGGGCAAGGGCACTATTAGCGCGAGACTTACGCTGTAATGTATGCGCGTCCATAAGCTTGAGCGAGCCCTTGACTTCCTCGTAGTCTCCCACGCGCACGGGGGTAGTATGAATGGTAGCCACGCCAAAGACCTCCTCAAATGCATGGTGCGCGATTTTTCGCGGGCTATCTAGCCCCAGCGGGATCTGTGAGGTTAGATCCAACGCGGTGAGTGGGGGGTGATGTCGACACGCGTTTATCAAGGACCTACAGTTCGGATCTGCATCTTGTCCAAGCCGCGGACGTTCCCAATCAACAACGTTGACGATGTTGCTACCATGAGGCAAGATGGGAACGCGGGTGTGTTTAGAGTTGCACCCTTGACCATATCCTTGACGCAGACACACAGTCAGCTCGTCTATGCGACCCCAGAATGTCAATTGAACATACCTTGATCGCAACGGGCGACGTCCTCAAACGCCGACCATCCCAGAACAGGATGTTCGATCGCGCGCCGCTCGCAAATACGGCTGTTTGCCCATCCACCGCACACACCGACAAACTTGCGGGCGCGTCGCCCAACGAGCTCGCCTTGCGATCTTCAAGGCTACCGTCGCGCAGCGCGTATGTGACAAGTGTGCCGTCCGCGAGCCCCACGAGGAGGTGAAGGCGGAATTCGGGATCCTTGGTCCGCGTGCCGCGCCCGAAGTTATGGAGCCGTACAGTGCGCGGGAGCGCGGGGAAGTCCACAGCACACTGTGTCGATAGGACGCCGCCTGCCTCGATCGTGAGGACGTGGACGGAGTTGGAACCCCAAAACGAGACGGCGAGGGAGGTGGTATAAGGTTTTGCAGGGTCAATTGGATCACAGGAGATGGCACAGATCTCATCAGGGAAGTTGCGGGTTCTGGTGGAGGGTGTCAGATGGAAGTGCCGGAGACCGTACTGAATGAACATACGTGACGATGTCTAGTCGGTCATCCTGGCCGAGGTTGAGGAGCACCAACCGGCCGCCAGTGAGTCCAACTATGTATTGACTAGGGCTCATCGCAGCCGCGACAACCTCCCGGTTGGCGTAGTCGCCTCCTAATTGTTTGGGATACCACCCGTTGCCATATTTGGTGAGCGACATTAGCGTATTGTCATGCTCGATCAAACGTATGCCCTCAGAAGTAATCTGCACGATCAGAGGGGAGTCAAGGTAAGAAGATGTCGAGCGACCGCCGTTCATCACTGTCTTCCTCCGCGGGATGTTTCCGACAGTGAATGTGGGCACGCCAGTGGCGAAGCCAATCGAAGCAGGGTCCAGGTTCGTCATCACTTCTTTCTCAGCAAGCGAGAACACAAAAGTGTCGCGAAGCGTTGAGACCACTACGTGACTATGGACTCTAGAGACCGACGTGAGTGTATCGAATATTACGAGACCTGTTTGACATACGAATCTGAGGAGCGAGCCTTTATAGGCCAGACGTTGGTTATTCCTGGTAGTCCTTCTAATCGTGCTTGCTCTTTGAAGTCCGCCTCCGTACGTATTACTCTGAGAGAGCCGGTACTGTGACTACCAGAGCACGTTACAACCTGAGGCTATAATTCGTGTCAATGAGTGAGCGTAACTGCAAGGACGGGATTGCATGGTGCTGACCTGCCCGCTTCTATCAATGTCCGCCAGGACTGCGTCCATGATAGGTGCGATGTTATCATGATTCTCGAGCACTTCAAGGTAGGTCCCTTTCATGCCGACCACTCTTCCATCCTTCCTCCCACCAGTTCCGTCATCCGCGAGCCGTCCTTTTCCTTTATCAGATGAAACCAGGGATGATGGAGGAACAGTGGTTACGCCAGGGGGGGTGGGAAGAGTAACGGAACTAGCATTAGCGATAGGCGATGGGTGTATGCGCAGAAGTTGAGAGTTTCCGGCATGTGACCCGAGATACAGAACTTGCGACGATAGGTACGTCAGGCAGGTCGCGGGGGACGCCTGTTATGTTCATTTAGAAAAACAGTCGAATCCCGTATGAACAACATACCTCTCCAAGGGGCAGGATGGTGAGACACATCCTCCTGTCGTCAAACGCCAGCATGGCTAGGCGGCCATAAACATCTCCCAATAGGAACCGTCTACCGTCTTCATCCAAGGCACACCAGCTAAATCGATGTTTCTGCTGAGGGACTGCGCGCACCGCGAGATGTTGCGGAACTTACGCTGTTACAGCCGCCCACGGCCACTTCACACTAGCCCTTGGGGGTAACTTCCGAGTCTCTCGCTCCTTCTCCTTTTCCCTCGCCTTCGCAACCTCCTCTGGCTTTCCACTTGAGATACGCTTCTTTATCCTCTTCTGTTTTCCCTTCCGGGTTTCCTGTTGTGGCTTGGATGCATTCTCATAGAACACAATCTTCTTCCCGCCCAATACGAGGACGCCTCCACGATGTGCGGGGCTCTCCTCGTCTTCCTCGTCCTCTTCCGAACCTGTCGTGTACCCGGGCACTGGGACTAGAATCGGAGGAGGATCCAACGAAGGGAATGTTCGGTCGGATAGCAAGGTTGTAGTGAATACGTCCGAGTGGTCGGCAGAGAGCTCCAGCTCTTTGAGTTTGAGATCGCGGGCTAGGAGCTGGATTTCCTGTCGATGGTTAAAATGAAGAAGAGCAAGTGTCCGGCTTTCATCTTCGGTGTCGAGAAAGTTAAAGGCAAGGAGATTGAGTTCCGGAAGACTATAGGTGAACCGCAACTCGATGAGGGAAGGGCGAATGGGGTGTGGAGAGATTATGCTCACGAGACGTCGAAGGGTTCGTTTAGTTTCCCTTTCTTAATTTCGATCACCTTAAGCTTGCCGCTATAACAACTCGCAACAACTACACTTCCAGTCGGGTCCACGCTGAAATCCATGACATACTCGGATGGCCGTGCTGTCCGATCAAAGAGGGACTGGAAGCTCGTTGCAACAAGCGTTGGCACCTCTTCCTCGATAACGTATGACATAAGGACTATCTTCGGTTCAGGATGGTCGGTCATGACCAACAGATTAGACCGTCCTGGTTCCTGCACAGGGACTTAATAAAAGAGGGTCAAACCATACGACATAAACGCACCTTGGCCGGAATTGCCTGCAAACCCACAACCCTGCCCCACATATCTGTAGAACATTCCTTCTTGAGTCCATCAGGCCTAAGTGAGTAGACTTCGAGTTTATCGGTCTTGGCCACAACGAGATGTTCGAGGGACTTGTCCTGGGTGAGCGCGCATTTGACTGAGCGCGAGACGGAAGAGGAAGGGTGGAAGGTCCCGATGACGCGCATGCTGGATGTGTTGTTGTACCTATTGCTACATGCAGGAGTGGAGACTATGCACACGAGCAGATGAACGCGGAGGCAGTAAAGTGAGAGGCGAGCAAGGTGAGCGGCCGCTGTGAGCGCGCTGAACTTGTGGGATCAGCCTGCACACTCTATTAGTGGCTGAAGCTGACGCATGTCCTCCAAAGACGTCACTGATCCCGATCGGGGCTCCGGTTCGGTGACCCATTCTCGCTCCCTGGTATCACGGCTTCAGCTGAGGGTGCACGTGCAATCCGGACTAAGACTTCATAGCTAGCCTCATTTCACCTCCAGCTTCCAGTAAGACACAATGGTACAAATACACAACAGAACGTGAAGGCCTCAACCCTCACGCCTTCAAACGCATTATTGATCATACATATAACAACCAGTAAGGTGGGAATCTACGATAGAGGGTTGAACAGATCCCGTATAGGCTACAGCTACAAAGACTACTAGGGCTAAAAGGGGAGGGGAAGTAACATGCTAGTAATACAGGGCCCAATCCTTCGTACCAAATGCAAATTAGAGGCCAGCTTGGACGAAAAAGCTAAACGAGCTCTGATGCTTCGTGATGACCACAATCATCTCCCAAACCCGCCGGAGCGTGCTCAATCCATTCCTCTTCGCCCTCCCACGAAGTGTGTTTCATGTAGACTCCTAGCGGATGGTGTGCTTTCTTTGGAGCCTGCACGGATACCACCGTGCCACGGTCGTCATGCGTGACCGACTGCTCCTGGATTGAAATGAGGAAACTCTCGCCGTGAGCACGCACATCGAGGAAGCGTTCTGGATGGCAGAAATAGACAGGGGACCGGGGCCTTCTTTGGCTCTGACAGGGTGTGTTCTCGTATGTCGTATGCGACGCAAGTGGATCTCGCGAGCGGCGCGACTCCTTACAGAGGTGGATGGTGATGCGAGAGATCATGGCGACGTTCGTACTGACAAAAAGACGTCGATGATCAGTGTATCAGCCATACGCGCACGAAGCTGAGCGCGTACAGATACTCCGTCCTGAGGGAAGAGGGTGAGCTGTTGAGCGTACGTTCGAACACCCAATGCTTACTGTGCCATGATGTTTTGAAGGCCAGGAGGGGCGAACGCGATCATTAGGGTGAGGACCAACGTGACTGAGAAGATCACGCTGGGAAGAAAAGAAAAAACACATCAGCCATGGCTCTATTGGAGCTGAAATAATGAGCGTACGTATAGTATGTGATTCCTTCTTGAAGAAGTGCCCGAGCTAGCCCTGAACAGCCAGCGGACCGCCCGGCGCTGTTGTATGTCTTCTTCACGGTGAGGATTAGGACAACAGTGTCGAACAGCAACGGTAGCCACGCCGACGCGGAGGAAACATGCCCGCTGATGCCTCCAAAGACCATCGTGCATGCTTTAGTTGTAACTGATTGTCAGTGTGGTATCACGAACCCAGAAGTACTCCAATGGACAAACCTTCTATGTTTGGAACAGCTATGAGCAGGAAGGAATTTAGCTAGAAAGAGGAGAAATCTGTTGGAGGTCACCCACGGGAACCATATACCAGGAGCCAAGCGTTTGTACCAGCCTCCGCTGTGAAGATAGCTCCAACCAATGCGACAATTAGCTTGTTCTCGTTCCAGTAAAGTGCTCTGATGCGTAGAAGCATCATGAGAGCGGCTATGTTGATGCCGATAGTGGTAGTCGCGCCTTCGTATTTGACAAAATGTCGGCACCTACACGGGAGTGAGTACGGGCCGTAGTTCCAATACGAAGTATACATACAGCTAAATAACGAATACGTGTTAGTTAGAAGCGGGCGCGTTCACAAAGTTGCATCGTACTCACGTCTCCAATCATCTTACCGGAAAAGTAGGCTGCATGATCCATCTGGTATTAGAACACGGCATCTAACAAGAGGATACCACGAACCGTATAGGTTTAGTATGAATGCGAACGGCGTCAAGTATCGGTTCTATGCATCATGAGTGGCATAATGGATGGAAAACAACCAGACAACTAACCAACAAGAACAAGTATATAACTACGTGTGAATGGGGTTAGATATTGTTAACGTTGGATACACTCGAAATTGAACGTACTACCTTTTCCTTTCTTGTCTCCCCGCCAGATGAACCGTACCTAGAGGGTTGTGAGTTCGCTATCCGAACCAGAGACAACCATTCCGAATGGGTGAACGTACCTCATCGCCAAAAGTAAGCAAGTGGTCCCAGATCAACACAGTATAGCTAGCAAGCCCCACGTACTACCATTGTAGTCATGAGAATACTAGATGACACGACATGCACTTCGTTTCGGTCTACTTACGAAGGTTGCTCTGCTGCAATCGGAAAACTTCGTTGGCAAGAACTGCATGATTCTAACACAGAGGACGACATACAGATGCTCGTGTTGCTGAACGAAGAGTTCATCGTTGCTGATCATGGTTGTTCATTGAGTTGCGTGAGGATGCTGTGGACTGTAGGCTGAGTTCCTGTGGAGCTGGCCGCTGCGTTGGAGAACGTGGCTAGTTATACGCCCAGCGACTCCACTATATACCCACAGATCAGCGCCCGGGCCCGACGTGTCGGACGGCCAGCGGCCTAGCACCAATCGGTTTAGAGTTGTTCCACCAGAAGAGGATTGTGTTGCCTGACAAGGGTTACCTAAATCAGCACCGGATTCATATATTACATCAATGTGGGGGTGGGGTATTGAATAAAGTTACCATTACAGCGTACCTCATTAGGGGCCGGTATGACTTAGGACGTGGATTACGCGCTCATCGCTGTTAAGAACTGTAGCCTAAACACCGGATGAGTAGTCCGACTGAAAGGCGCGATGTGGTTTCCGGCGATGTCGGTGAAGCGACGGATAACGGGCGGCGCGATAGAGTAGTCAGTGCGTTGGCCTGTACCTGTACGGGGTGACGGAGCGTGGTCGACGGCGATGACTAGATGGGAATCCATTTCTAAGTGCTGTCAGACGCAACGGACCGATCTTTCGTAATAGCTGATGTGAAAACACGCATGCCAGCAACGTATTGCCTCGCGCAGGGAACGTTGAGAGAATAGAATCTAAGGCACGTCGTTTGACTTGGACACATTAACCGCCGTGGAAGAGGTATTAAGTAGTAGATGCATTTCCCGGTTGGACGGCTCGCCTGAATGACCCGCATGTTAATTCGAACAGCACGGCCTGAACGAAGGGACGTTGAACAGCTTACGTTGAGCTTCATGCCATGTGACATCAACGAGAACCTTATAAAACACCCGAGTAGGCAAAGTCACTGCTGACCTGCACTATTGGGCCATGTCATCAGTACGATCTCTCATTAGTGGCACAATGACGCACCTAGGCTGGGCTAGCCGCCCTCTGCCTCGGGTTCTCTCTGTCTCGTGTGCGAGAGATCAATGGCCGCGGCGCAGGCGTAGGGCGCACACGAGTTGCTACATTTCGAACCTAATTTGAAGTATGAAACAAACACTTGTGGAGCAGGTGTGAGCGTATATCTGGCTGTGACGTCATGTCTTCTGCTGGGTTAGGTCCCGGGGTTGTTCAAAAGACACTATACTAGGGAACGACAATTGAATTTCAGTCAGTCGAGAACAGTGCCTGCTCCGCGTGCTTGTCGGATAGGCGGAACGCAAACAGGTTGTCAGAATGCTATTAGGGCTTTCAGCGAGCAGAGTCGTACTGCCGCTGGCTGTGGCCCGGTGCAACGCTCAAACCAAAACGACTTTGGGCATTAATATAGATCCCGACCCTAAAAAGAGAGACACATGAGCGTATGATTCAATGCTTGTGGGCAAATTTGACGGTTGCCAACATGTACGGTTCCACCGTATGTGGTGCTCATCTTCCATCCGCCACCGGAGGCGGTGTAGAAGCAACATGTCATCAACGGCTTCTTCTCTGAAGTTCGAGCGGACCCGAAGAGCACCAACCACCCATCCCGGCAACCTGGGAGGCCAGTGCGGTGGTAGTATGCGCCCTACGGCCGATCTGTGGGAAGCAGACAGTGTCCGGCTCAAGCTCCCGTGATTCTATGTCACCGCACAGCCAATATGATACAAGCGTCCTAAAAACTGGGGTCCAAAGTATGTAAACAAGAATCAGAAAATCCACGCTCGGGAAGTATGGGCTATAAACTCACCCATCATACATTCCCGCAGCCAAATAACGCTAGCGATACTGCCCCCTAATATCGTCCTTGGTTCTTGTATCCCTATGGGGGTGCCTCCGTTGGCGCTCCGAGGGACATGGTACCGTCCGCGTGATCAATGAGTTCACCATCAACCCCATCTCCGAACTCATCGTCCTCTCCTGCCTCGCCAGGCGAGTCCTCTTTTGTCCGCTGCGCCACGAACTGGTCCAGCATCGTAGGGTTCTGCCCAGCCTTCTTCCCACTGGTACCGCCCCTCGCCTTGCCCTCCTTCTCTGCCCCACGTCGCGTCGCTGGCGGTTGGTCGGGTTCCAGCCACGGAAGGAGTTCTGCTCCCCGTTTTGAGAATCTAGGATTCCACGCACGTCGCCCGAGGACACCGCGCGGGCGTACGAAACACACACCTTCGAGAAACGCGAATTCCTCTGCCCTGCGGACCGAGGTGACTGATGTGCGGTAATTCAAAAGTGCACAGGTAAAATGCAATGTAGTCGGTACGTGCCAGGATACCGGAGTTGGGGTCCCACGACTGAGGAGAGCACGCACCGAGATCCTTGCCCTGCACCGTCGTCCGCCGTTCGCGCGCTGCCACCCGCTGTGCAGCCTCTGAGAGCCGAGCCACAAACTCTTCTGTTGCGCGCGCAATGAGAAACGCGGCTTCTCGTTGGACCATTATGAGTTCCTGGCGGTGCCACGGGCATCCAGCCGCAGATACACATGACGTAGATATTTCAGGGTCGAAACACAAGGTGAGAGGAGTCGAGATGGTCAGATGATGGCTTTTGGAGCGGTGTGTAGTGGCAAAGCAGTACCTTGTCCGCTTTCAGTATTTTCTGTACTCTTGAATGGGGCAGCAGAGACTTTCCAGGTTCACGAGTAAGAGTCTCCGGAGCCCTAGGTCTCTTCGGTTTCGACTTGGTGTCAGAGGGCTCGGCAGTCTGATCTGTTTGTTCCATTTCTGGGGAAGCCTGTACATCCATAGGTTCAGGATCCTGTGTTTCCATAACAGTGGGTGTGGTTGAGCGAGACATGGAATAGGGCGAAGGACAGCAGGTGGTAGTACACAGCCAAGCTTGGAGACATTGCGACGCGCTAAACACGTAAGGTCACGCGCGACGCGTTGCGTCACAACTCACGTGCGGCTAGACTGAGTTCTCACCGCCCGGACTTCCATGGCCATTAGCAACCCAAACCAAACCCGAGAACCGATGTCACCGGTCGTAACTTGTCATGGGTGGTCATAACTTGTAAAGCCGACGGTGGAGCGTGTGAGTAATAGGCGACAGATCCGAAGTCTATCAGTCGTCCATTCAATAATGCGAGATCCAGACATGACTCGTGTAGTAGCTAGCTGTATATACTTGGCGAGGGAACGGCATCGGGGAACTTCCGGATTCAAAAGCGAAGAATAACTGGCGATCATGTAGCGAGAACATGGGGTTCGGAAAGGTATATATCGCCCTCGAGAGGGCACTAGAAAGATGAAAGACGGACTGAGAGAGAGGGAGAGGGAGAGGTGGGGTGAGGTGTAAGGAGGGTTCAGTGGAGGGCGAAGGAGGAGACGACGCTTCCAAACGTTTGCGTGATCTGTCCGAATACACCGAGCATCTCATCTTCATCCGAACGGTTCGGTGCATAGAAGAAGCCAGAGATGAGCACCAAGTAACTAAGGATAAGGATACTACCACGGTGGTAGTTGCTCTTCGCCTCAATGTAGGTGTAGGTCATCAAGAACACGGAAAGGATGATCGCGATGATGTCCCAACGGGGGAAGATGAGGCTGTACAACCGGTTAGAAAAGTAGGGATGAAAGCAATTTAGGCTACTCACGTAAAGGTCTCAGCGACAGAGCCCATTCTCTCAGGGGAGTACCAGGCAGAGAACGCCACCATAGCGGGGATCTGGAGCAAACAAACTTGTAGAGCATATGCAGAACCAATTTCCATACTGTAGAAACAAGGGTCAGCAATAGCCACTTCGCCACGGAGGCGTACGTACCTGAGGGCGATGTTGCCGTTCATCGCAAACGAGATGGCATTCATGAATTCAGTCGTGTTTGGCACAAGTGCAAAGAGTGTAACACCCAGGAACTTCTCGTCAATGCCCGAGCCATCCAGAATAACGTCAACGACGTCAACGAGCACCTCTGCGGACAATCGCGGTGTTAGTTGCATTAGTGGACCACACATTCCGCATAAACGCACCGGCAATGATGGCGTATAAGGCAGTGCACGCTAGGAGAACGCTGGCGCTCGTCGTGCGGCTCCATGACGGCGCATCGTGTCCACCGTGTCCACCCTGATCCATCTCGGCACCCGACGCGCGGAGCCGCGCTGGGGAATGTGAATGGGTCTGCTGGTGACGGAGCGCGCTGACCGTGGCAACCGCGACTGCACGAGTGAATTCATCCGTAGTGAGGTTTCCGGGAAGCTGCAGCGGCTGTATTCCTGTGTCCTTGATGGCGTGGTCCACACTCTCAAGGATAGGGGTATATCCTGGGGCATTCGCAACCGGTGGGTTGGCATATGAGATTCTGCGGCCGAGAGGGTTTGGCACCGTGGGGGTCACGGGGGAGAGGGATGGAAGGTCACTCGATGTAGGTTCGACCACTCGTGGGAGCGGCGTCTCGCTGCGAGACGGCGTCGCGCTCTCGATGGTAGTGACGATACTCGGTTTGTGGTGCAGGGCTCCTTTGGGTTGTACGCTAGGGATAAGTTTGTGGTAGATCGAGAGCCTGCTGGGCGGCGGGGCGTTAAGCTCCATCGGATGCAGAAGCTGTTGCGGGTTTTGCCAGATCTGGCTCGCGTGCGTACGTAGCGAGAACCACAATCCGATGAGGTATGACTGAGCCGAAAGTTAGAAAGGCGCTTCTGCGGGGCTATGGTGGCCACTCACGAAAATAAGGATTACTGCGCAGAAGTACATGAGACTCTTTACGGTTGACTGGTAGAAGGGGTCGTCCACGGGATCCGGGTGCTGATAGTAACAGTGCTCGCAGACCCAGGGTTTGGTCAGAGAAGACAGTTCGTCATCATGCGATGGACAGCCCTCGCAAACAAGCTCGAACTGTAAATTCGTCAGTCGAAAGTCCGAGTAGATAGTGCGCCTGCACTCACACTACCGTACGTCTGGTAGAACAACGTAGGTGCGATCGTGCCAATGAAGGCCATGATGAGCAGCATACTCGTCACACCGGCGCTCTTCGCATTGAACTTCATCTCCTTCCTCCTGACCGCACCGCTGACCATACTCATTCCAGGCATGAGAAGCACGCCCGCAAGCAATGAGCCGACGATAGAACCCTCTACCAGGTGACCCTTGCCCTGGGTAAGCGCAATCCCATAAAGGATGATTTCGATTATGGAACCGAAAGTTGCATTGATGACAGCGCCCATACCGATTGAAGACTGCGCCGAAATCGAGGCGACCGCCATGCCGATGAAGTACGACAGAGGGATGACACTGGCCAGACTCATCATGAAGATGAGGCTTCGTGACGTGATGAAGGCAAGGAAGGCGGGAACGTGCTGTCCCGCATGTTCACGCCGCTCAGCGATGGGCAAGAGGACGATGCCGTCCAGGATCGCAAATAGCACGAAGGGAAGCAGGTTGACGAAGATAATGTTGACACCACCGACCGTGTACTTGTAGTACTTCCACCCCCATGCCCGGTACGTGCACAGGAGGACCGTGGAGGTGGGGGAGCCGAACGGCGCCGCCTGACCGGCAGCAAGCCTTGCGTGCTTGAACGCCACGGGAGTCGTCTCAGTCCCTTCTCCTTGATCAGAATCCTGTGGGCCTTCCGATACAGGGACGTAGGGCGCAGCGCAGAACCGGATGGAGGTAGGGTGCTCGAACAGGTGCTTGATGAGGGCCCAGTTCAGCCTCGCCATTGGAATGGTAAAGATGAAGAACCAGCACACGAGCGACACCAGGAGCATGAGCGGCGCGATGATGGAGACGACCGCGAGCCAAAAGACCGCCTTGCCCAACCAGTAGTCGGCCTTGTTCTCCGACGGCGACACGCCGACAGAATACGGAGACGCCGTCTGGGTGGCTCCATATGACTTGGCTGGCGTTTGACGAGAGGATGAGCGGATCTCGCCGTTTGCGGCTTCAAGGAGGGATGTGGTGGCGGTCGGCGGGACCCAGGAGTCTGAACTACCCTCTGGGGGGCGCGCCGTGCGGGGAGTAATGGTGCCTTGCGCAGACGAGGACGTTGTTGAGCCACTCGCCCGTGGTTCCTCGGGGAAGAATTCAGAGTGTGCAGAGTCGGGCGGCATGCCCTGTTCCTCGTCTTCTGGCAAGGCTCCAAGGTCACCTTCGACGTACTTGCCGAACGGCCATGCGATGTACCATCCAAGGCCGAACACCAGTGTCGAGTACAGTCTTCCGCCCTTGGGGACAACGTACAAGACAGCGGAGACGATGAAACATGTCACCGAGAGCCACCATCCGAACGCGACGAGCCAGAAGATGTTGCCGGGGAGAAGGTGACGCTCCGCCTGCGCGCTCGGCACGGAGTGCAGCTCCTGGTCGGCGTATTTGGTTACTGACCGCTGCTTCTTGTACAACGCCGGCTTCCATATGGGCAGACCGAAGGGGTGCTCGACGTTGATGAGCGACTGCCGGTCCTTGAGGGTGATCGGGTCCTCCTCGCGGTCCTCGTCTTCATCCTCTCCGGCGCGCACGTCTCCCGGCTGGGGCGTGTCCTTCCCAGACGAGTCGCCGTTGTCCTCCCCGGAGCCCACCCCCTCCTCGTCCTCCTCTCCCAGCGGGCCCTGCTCCTCGAGAGGCCGACTCGACGTCGCATGGGAGCTCGTGATGCTCGTGCTCCGCACCCCGCGCCGCCGCGTCGAGCTCGTCGATGCGTTCCGAGGCTGGTTCGTCGAGTGGACGCGGCGCTGGGTGGGGGACGCGGCGCGCTGGTTGAAGTAGGAGGTGCCCTGATGGTGGTGGGAGGGCGTATCGGGAACCGACCATTGCGAACTATGGCTCATGCTCCGATAGAGCGGGCCGCGAGTGGCCGTGGTGGGGGTCGTGCCCGGCGTAATTAGCGCAGCATCATCTTGCTCGAGCTCCGGCTGGTGCGCGCCGCTGGCCATGGGGGTGCGGGGGGCGTCGACGGGAGAGTCCGAGGGGTGGGGGATCTGAACCTGCAGAGGAAGTGACGGTAGGAGTCCAAGTTGCTGCTCCCATCCGTCCCTGCCAGACGCCCATTTCAACAGACGTCAGCGGCATCTTGTCGGCTGCGCCCCGTTCCAGGGAAGTTTGCCCAAGGCCGACCGTTTTGTTGCCCTCAGAAACGGGCTAGGCCGCGTCCCTTCTGTCGGCTTCTTCGCGCCTTGATAGCCCATCTCGAAGCGTCCGCGCCGGTATGCAGGCTCGCAGCACCGCAGCCCAATTGAGGCTGCACAGGGTGGCATGACGAAATCCGCTCGCGACATAGCGCCCGCGGTTCTAGACACAGACGAAACTGACAGACCCGCGAAGCAGCGGAGGATTAGGCGCGGAACGTAGCATAAGTAGATTACAGGGGCCTGGTGGGCCGTGGTATAGTGCGTAAACCAATCGGTATCGACATGAGGTAACTTCGTAAACGACAGGACATGGCAGCTCAAAAGCTCCAATGCGCAATGCAGGAAAACTATAACTACTTGCAAAGACGTGCGTACGCAACGCACTGTGTATGTCGCGCAGCAAGGGAGGAAGAGGGGAGGGGAAAGGGAGGCAACAGAGCGGCGCGCACTCACGTCCGTGGAGTGCCTGCGCCCTGACAGGCCTGACGGCCTACTCATTTCCGCAATATCTTCTCCCGCAGCTCCGCGCCCTTCAGCCGCGCCCGCAGGTACTCCAGCCTCGCTTCGTACCGCTGCGTAACCTCCGTCCGCCGCCTCCGTATGTCCGCCAGCTCCGCCTCCATCATCATCAGCTCTTCCTCGTCAATCTGCCCCGGGCCCCGCTTCCCGCCCGAGCCCGTTGAGCCCACTTCCGACCGCGTCGACGGAGATATAGGCGTCGCCGCACCCTCCGCAACTGCCCACCGCCGCGCGCTCCCGTTCCGGCTTACCGCCGTCCGCACGGATTTCGTCTCCGCCTCCTCAACGGTTTCGAGCGGGAGGTGACCCGTACTGCGCGCCAGGTTGACACTTGAGGTGCTTGCAGTGGCGAGGTGGCCAGCGAGGGTGGGGAACGACGGCGCAGCGCGCCCGCGTGACGAGACCGACGACTGCGAGGCCTTGCGCATGATCGCATGCTGCTGCGGGGAGACGAGAGTGGTGGCCGAACTTGCTGATCGCATCTTCGTGCCCACCGAGGGCGAGCGTTTTAGTGACCGCGCTGTCCGCCCCGAACCACTGGACTTGAATGATATGGCGTCCAAGTCCTTCCCTGGTCGTAGGGTACCACTCGGCCAGCTCCCATCGTTGAGCGATCCATGGGAGGGGAGGGGAGGTATTACTGGGGGCTTTCGTTGTCGTCTTGTCAGCGTCGACAGCTCCAGTCCGTTGAACGCGTCCAAGAGGCGGAGACCCTCAGCCTCTACCAGTTCTATTTGGTGTTTGATGTCTTGTACGGACTCCACGGTGTCATCGTCAGGTATCTCGTTCATGTTGATATGGGTATATGTCGACTCGATCCCTTTGGATGAGCCGGGGAAGGCAGAAGGAGGGGCTGTTCGGCTGCCGGACCGCGTCCTCGTCCGTGAAGCACTGATTTGCGGTGATGGCCCGGGGTCCGTCGCAGAAAATGTATGGTTCCCGATGATCGTCCGTCGATTGTATGTCTGGGACATTCGGGAAGAGGACGTGTCGGTGCGTAGGGAGATATCGCTGGTTTGCTTCGCAAGTTTTCGAGGTAGGGTGACCCGTTCGGCCGGCGTAGAGACGACAGAGTACACGCTCATAGTGTCGGTCCCACCGGAATCAGACACCCGACGGCTCGTTGCTCGCCGGAGAAGACCTGTAACAGCGGTCGAGAACGACCTCTTGGAGGCAAGAGAAGGGGTCCGCGTAGGTCCTGGCTGGACATGGAAATTTGAGGAAGAACGACGGCCGTGAGTACCTGACGCTTGAGTGTCAGTGAATCATGCATTCGTTGCTTGTTCGCGAGATACGACTTACTTCGCGAATCGGCACCACTGGAGGGCTGTTTCGACATCGCAACTAAGGGGGTCTCTGTTGGTACAGCCGAGCCGCTTGCAAATCGTTCGAAGAGACTTTGACGAAGGAGACGGTATTCATCGTCACTGCGAACGTGTCAGTAAGCGGGACGAGAGCATAGACAGGTCAAATAGAGGAGCCGTGGCACGACGTATACGGCCAGCTACGAGACTTCGTCCGTGATTTACATGCCACAACTCTGCTCCCTGCGCGCTCTTTCGGTGCCGCATCTCCTTCGCTAACCCGACTGGAATAAAAAGGTATTTTACTCACCTAAGCAATCCCTCCGAGTTGGCCGTTGCAAGTTCGTTGAGTCGTTGAGCCAGCGTAACCCTGCACCGCCGTTAGATCGCAGCAACATGGCGAGGGCGGGACTATGAGAAGGGAGGCTCGTAGGGTACTGACGTGATAAGGTCCGTGGATGTGCGCGAGCTGGACATGTCGCCCGCAGTACCGTTTCGCCGTGGCGACGAGGTGGGAGAGCTGGGCCAATTCCTCGACGTGGAGGTA
Organism: Porogramme epimiltina; assembly: GCA_900155495.1. NCBI lineage: Eukaryota > Fungi > Basidiomycota > Agaricomycetes > Polyporales > Polyporaceae > Porogramme > Porogramme epimiltina. The sequence goes on from FTLJ01000739.1 coordinate 45,609, forward strand.
CTGGTCCGGAGAGCACGGATGGAACCGGTGATAGAGCGTTTGTCGGCGGCCTTCGCAGCAAAGGACGTGGAGGAGACGGAGGGAGAGTAGGAGTGGGTGGGTGGGACGGCCTCGACCTCGCGCTCTTTGCCCTTCGCCTTGCCATACTGGTGAGAAGCAGATGAATGAGACACGGGAACTGCCATGAAAGGAGAGATGCAAACAAGATTCGACGCACAAATCTGGAGCGAATGACGCGCACGACGGAGCCATCATCTTGTGCGGGTGCATGGATATCTTCGGCCCGCCTGGCAGAGAAGAAGCCCATCACTCATACCGGTGCGGGGTGGGTGGACGGGGGGGCGGAGGAGTCGGAGACACGACGATGGGGTCCGCGCTGTGGGGAGCGCAACCTCGCTACCACTAGTCGCGTCACGCGCGGGTCACGCACACGTCACGCGTGACCGACACGGCTTTTGGCCTCCTTTCGGAGCAAATCCAGGTCCCCACGGCCGAAAGAGGCTGTGGCGCTCTTGGCAAACAGACTATTTGAGCCCGATTTACCCGGTCTGGGGCAATTGAGAGGCGAAATTCGCGCTTTGGGAAAGGATGTCGGACCACCCTCGCGCAGCCTCGACGCGTCGTGGGACTCGCGCGCGGAGGCCTCGGTGTGGCTATAAGCCGCGCTCTCACGTCCTCGTCCTCCACGTCCGCCATGTCCTCCTCCTCCAAGTCCGTCGCGGACCTCAACCCGCGCTCAACCCGCTATGAGTTCTTCGGCCCTCCCGGCGCGTTCGCCATCAGCATTGGTGTCCCGGCGACGGCCTACGCTCTCTACTTTGGCTGCTCTGAACAAACCGGTGGCTGCCACCCACCCATCGACACCGACCTCATCGTCAGCTCGCTCTCCGACTTGAACTGGTGGAAGGGCCTTTGGGATACGGAGGCCGCCATCGCGTACCTCGGGTGGTACGCGTTCACCGTCGTGGCTTGGGCCATCCTCCCCGGAGACTGGGTCAGTGGCACGACTATGCGCAATGGGCAGACTAAACAGTACAAGATCAACGGTACGTGTTATAGCCCAAGTATGTGTCTCGGCGCGACCTCATTGCCATACAGCGTTCTCCACCATGTTGTTGGCCCTTGGTATCGCGGCGGGGATCATTTACCGCGACGGTCCGGCCCCCCTGACATTCATCTACGAACACTGGATTGGTCTCCAAACCGCCGCCATTCTCATGTCTGTGGTCCAGGCCATCTACTGCTACGCCTCCTCTTTCCGCCCCGGCGCGCTCCTCGCACTCGGCGGAAACTCTGGAAACTTCATTTACGACGTGCGTTTCACTCCTACTCCTGTTCTGCCCTTGCCACTCAAGCTCACTATATGTGCAGTGGTACATCGGCCGCGAGCTCAACCCCTCCATTGGCTCCTTTGAGCTCAAGTCGTTCAACGAGCTTCGCCCTGGTCTCATTCTGTGGTTCATCATTGACATCGCTATGGCCTGCGAACAGGCCGTGCGCCGCGGTGGTACCTTGGCTAGTGTCACGGATTCCATGTGGCTCGTCCTCGCCTTCCAGGGCTGGTACGTCGCGGATGGGCTCTACAACGAGGTACGCGTCATGTTCCGCCTTCCGTACACCCTACCTTCTGTTGTCATACGTGACGGAGGACCCGGGGTTACATAATGCTTTGCCTCTTTTCGCCTCCCTGGCCCTTTCCATATCATCGGAGTTCTGACGATCACAACACAGCCCGCCATCTTCACCACGATGGACATCACCAGCGATGGGTTCGGCTTTATGCTCGCAGTTGGAGACCTTGCCTGGGTCCCTTTCGTCTACTCCCTGCAAGCCCGCTACCTGGTGTTCAACCAGATCGAACTTGGCCCGATCAAGACCGCGCTGATCGTCGCAGTTAACTTGATGGGCTATTACATCTTCCGTGACGCCAACGGAGAGAAGAACGACTTCAGGAATGGCCGCAACCCCAAGAGTAGGTTTCGTGAATTTAATGTAGAACCATCTTCTCACATGCATCAATCATTACAGACCTTAAGTTCATGACCACGGAGAGCGGACGGAAGCTGCTTACGTCCGGCTGGTGGGGTCGTTGCCGCCACCCCAACTACATGTGAGTTGCATATCCACCGGGGCTCTGTTCACGACCTGACCATGTCACTCAGGGGTGACTTGATTATGGCGTTGGCCTGGTCGCTCCCTACGGGCTTCAACACTCCCATCACATACTTTTATGTGACCTACTTCCTGGTGCTTCTTATTCACCGTGAGAGGCGCGACGACGAGGCGTGCGAGAAGAAGTGCGTATCTTCCCCGCGTTTTTCCACACCTGACTGCGTAGGCTGACATACGCGCCCTCTCCCGTAGGTACGGCAAAGACTGGGTCAAGTACAAGCAGCTTGTTCCCTATCGTATCTTCCCGTACATCTACTGAGTCGCCCACGGACTCCATGGTCTCAAAAGGGGTGGAAGGCGTGTGGGATTGGTATACCAGTACGATTTCCGGACAATGTTCTCTTATGCTCTGAGATGTTATTCCCGTAATGATGTTCTAATGCCCTCGAATGCAACAGTGACTCCGCCGTCACCATTTGGCACTGCAGTTGTTGCTGACTTCATATGACCTTGTGACTAACGTCCATCAGAGCGCATATCGACTTAATGTTGGGTTGTTCTCTCAGAGCTGAGAACAATCCTGGAGCTTGACATTTCAGCTATCCCAAGGCTTTCCGATTCAAGTTCCGACTTCTTAGCGCTCAGGCCCCTCGACCAAGCCACTAGCGTTAGCGCTTGAGTCACGCCGCCGACTTGTTGCCGCACAGCAAGTTGAACGTTGAATACGACTACGCCGGCATCGTAACCCCGGTGTGATGGTTTCTCTCAAACACCGGGGGTGACCGGTGAGCTGTAAAGTCGTTAATCGCATCTGCTCCTCTCCTTCAAATCAGCCAAAAGTTTGGACGCTCGTCAAGACAGTATCAAATAAGTGTCCCACAAAATTTCGTCACCATCGGTGGGATACAAGGCTGAAGGCGAAGCAATGCAATTTATATACCGCCTGTCCTTCGAAAACTGGAGGAGCGATAGTATGTTCCCACCAACCTTCTGCGAACCATTTTTACACTGTGCTATCATGCGCATGACCTCCTTCGACGAGCTTATTTCCTTCTATCCACTAGAAGCCACAAGCGTCCCGCAATCACCGGCGCGATGTACTTATTGCGCTGCGTTCGTGCACACGAAGCCGGGGTCGCGCCCGCTCTTCCTTTGCACTCTTCACGTTCTTAAACACGATGGCCGACACATCGAACACGCGGAGCCGCTTCGAAGTCACCATCATCGGTGGTGGGGTCTGTGGATTAACGTGCGCGGTGGCCCTGCAGCGGGCAGGCGTTCCTGTGCAGATATTCGAAGCGGCGGTGCGTCTCTCGCCATGGTCACATTCAGCACTAGGAGTTGACATCGTGGCGGCAGGCCGCCTTCAGTGAGATTGGTGCAGGCATCGTAGTAGGTGCGTTCATATCTCCTCTTGTGTTGCGTGATGACTCGATGCACGACTATTGCTGCTATTCGTAGGACCCAACGGCGTGCGGGTCCTCCGCAAGATCGGTGTCCTCGACGAGATATTGAAGAAGATCAACCCGAAGGAGGTTAGAAATAGAGGATTCTGGTTCTACGACGGGCTTTCCGACAGTAGTGAGCCCTTCTTCAAGGTGTGTTCATCTGGTCTCCAGTGAACGACCTCGTAGCTCATTAAATATGACCGCAGTATCCTACAGACGCAGATGATAAGGGACTAGGCATTCACAGGTACCCCTTCGAACGTCTGGGAAACACCTGCACTAACTAACACTGTATTACTAGAGCCGTGTTCCTCGAGGGACTCGTTGATGTGGTGGACCCTGCAATCGCGCACTTCAATAAGAGGTGCACCTCAATCACAGAATCCGAGACGAACCCCAATCGTCTCGTTGTGCATTTCCAAGACGGAAGTACGCATGAGACGGATGTCGTCCTCGGGGCCGACGGCATCAAGAGCACCGTTCGCGAGTATGTCGTCGGAGCGAACGACAAGAGGGTCCAATTCAGCAACACTGTGGCGTACAGGGGACTCATCCCCTACGACCAATTAAAGGAAGCCGGGTTCAAAATTGACGTCGGCGAGTATCCAGCATGCATTTGCGGGCCCAGCAAAGTGGGTCATGCTGCGTCTCATGCTGCGCTTATAAATCCCCCTTACCTGCAAACCAACACCCAGCATTTTATCCTCTTCCCCATTAAAGACAGCGAAATCGTAAGATCTGCGCCGGCTAGAGCTTCATGTTCCGATGCTCACGGAGACGGCTTCATGCAGATCAACATCGTCGCTTTCGACGCCCAGTACGATATCCCTTTCGGGGCGCAGAATTTACCGGACGGCGCGCCCTGGGTTGAAGTCGTTTCGCGGGACGTTCTGGACCAAGTGTACGCCGGCTTCGGCCCCGATGTCGCCTCATTGATCAAGTGCATGCCCGAGCAGTCAAGCAAATGGTCTATCTACGTCGTCGACCCGCCACTCGAAACCTACGCAAAGGGAAGAGTCGCTCTGCTTGGTGATGCCGTATGTAGCACCATATGTTGTGATACAACCGAATATCTCGATCTGACTGCGCCAATCTACAGGCACACGGGATGCTCCCCCACTTGGGCGCAGGAGCAGGGCAGGGCATCGAGGACGCGTATGCCCTTGCACATCTCCTCAGCCATGTAGACACGAACACGGATAATATCGAGGTCGGTCCTTCAGTACATTTGGGTGAAGATTCGCGCTTATATGCCTGAAGGCGGTCCTCGGCGAGTATTCTCGTGTGCGTAACCCCCGAGTACAGATGGTATGGGAATGGAGCCGGCTAGCGGGGAGGGCGTACGACCAGAACGGACCCTATGGGCCCACGCCAGACGGCATACGGATGGCCCTGCAGAACATCCACGAGCCGGTGTGGCGTTACGACGTGGACGATGATGTTCGCGACATAGTCCGGGGTCTCCGTGAGAAGGGAGTATTCCCTCCAGAGAAGTAGCCCGTGCTCGAGATTCGAGCAACTATTACAGTTCGTATCGCATAACTGCGCATGTATTGAGTTTTCTCTAAACACTACTATGGTACTGATCATTAGGGACGAAATTTTATACGGCACAACCTAGATTTGAGCAGAGGTCAGAGTATATCAACTGCACAAGGAATAATATCACGAAGGCCAAGGAGAGGATTCACAAGACAAGATGCTTAGTCGTCCTCTGGCGAGCGGTCGAACATCATGACGTACTCGGCGGCCCGTTCTGAAAGAACTCACAAGAGGCATGGAACCACGAATTCCTTCTTTTAAGTGGACGCGCGTTCCCCGTCTATCAGCCGACCTGTGGGGAGCACCTCCTCGGTGTTCACATGCGTGCGCGGTGATTGAGCTGATAGTGAGTGACGCGGCGTCGCGGCCTACCTATCGATATCGGAATACGGGGTCCTCCATTTGGTACATATACACGACGATGTGGGCAATCCCCACCAGAAGTCCCAAACCCTGCCCTCAACGCCCTGCTCACCACAGTCATGACGGAGCCTATCGTCTTCTACGACTTCCCCAGCCTCGAAATCGGCGCGTGGAACCCGAACACCTGGAAGACGCGGTGAGTAACTCCCGCGACCCTTGGCAGCAGCGCTATTACAAGTGCCCACGTGCTGACGTCACCCTGCAGGTACACCTTGAACATCAAGGGCATTCCCTACAAGACGGTGTGGGTCGAGTACCCCGATGTCGAGGCGCTCTGCAAAAAGATCGGCGCCCCGCCCACGGGCAAGAAGCCCGACGGCGCGCCGCTCTACACCCTCCCCACGATCTTCGACCCCAACACCTCCAAGGCCGTGTCCGACTCCGCCTTGATCGTGCGCTACCTCGACGCCACCTACCCCGCGGCGGGGCCGACGCTCGTGCCGCCCGCGCTCGACGCGCTCCTCGCCGCGTTCCAGGACGCGTTCATGGGCGCCGCGTTCGGCACGGGCCACCTCCCCGCCGTGATGCTCCCCGCGGCGTGCGGCGCGCTCAAGCCGCCGAGCTACGCGTACTTCAAGGCGACGCGCGAGGCGATGCTCGGTCCGCTCGATGAGCTCGCGCCCGCGGGCAGCGAGAAGCGCACTACGCACTGGGCGGGAGTCGCCAAGACGTTCGGGGAGGTCATCGGCGCGGGCTGGATGGGCAAGAGCCCCGACGGGAAGGAGCGGCTCTTCTTTATGGGCGGGGACACGCTCTGCTACGCGGACGTGACCATCGCTGGGTTCCTGAAGTGCATTCAGAAGCTGACGACGCCGGAGGAGTGGACGAACGTGATGTCCTGGGACAATGGGCGTTGGGCGCGGTTCATGGAGGCGTTCAAGCCCTACGAAGCCGAGGACGCCGGCAGCGTTGTGGAACTTTGAAGAACGATCGCAAGACGATCATCAGTGTTGTACGATTACCCACGCCCTTAGCCTGACAAATACATTGCGTCGCGTCGAACGTCCTGAGAGAAGCTGCGCGGTTCACCGATACCTCCGGCGCTCCGCAAACGCGTGTTTCAAGATTTCCGTACACCATGGTCTGAGCAGGTCCAGTACCTTGTCATGACAGCATTTTTGGCCTTCGCGAAAGCTCGAGACCTATATTAGTTGGTCCCAGGCTCTGTGGAAGATAATACTCATTGACGAAGCGGCCCGCACCATCACCATACAGCAGACTCTAAGCACCTGCGTTGGGTATTTAACAGCCCACATCATACCTACTACCACTGGAAAGCGCACCCAGCATCCCACCCAGCCATCCAGGATGTCCGAACCCATCCTCTTCTATGACTTTGCTAGTCAAATTGGCGCATGGAGTCCACACGCTTGGAAAATACGGTGAGTCGTACCATTAATCCACTCGGACTCCAAAATCACAACACTTACCACCATCACCCTCAAGGATCGCCCTCAATTTGAAGGGCATCGCGTACAAGACCGTTTGGGTGGAGTACCTGGACATCGCCCCCCTCTGCAAGAAGATCGGGGTAGGCCCGACTACTAAGTACTAAGTACCCGGACGGCTCCCCTCAATACACCCTCCCTGCCATATATGACCCGAACACGTCGACGGCCGTGGTCGACTCGGCCGCGATCGTGCGCTACCTCGAGAAGACGTATCCATCCGCTGGGCCCATACTCCTCCCGCCCACGCTTGACCCGTTTCAGGAAGCCTTCTGGGCCGCGTTCGCGGGAACTCTGTTTGGCGGGGGCCACCTCGTCGCGCTCACATTACCTCCCGTGTGCGCCGCGATGCCCCCGCGCAGCGCGGATGCCTTTCAGCATGCGCGCGAGGCCCTTCATGGCCCCGTGGACGTCCTCGCACCTCCAGGGAGCCAGAAGCGTGCGGCCCATTGGGAGGGCTTACAGGCGGCGCTCGGCACCATCGCGTCTTGGCTTGGGAAGGCGGCAGACGGGAAGGAGAGGCTCCTCTTCCTGGGCGGGGAGGATATCTGCTACGCAGACGTGACTGTCGCGGGGTTCGTGAAGTGCATACAGAAACTTACGCCACCAGAGGAGTGGGAAGCTGTGAAGACTTGGGATGGAGGGAGGTGGGGTCGATTCATGGAGGCATTCCAGCCGTACGAGCTTGAAGATGTTGGTATTCCTGTAGATTTATGAGTATCACTGTATGCGCATGTCAGGGGAACAGGTATACTCCCTTTGCTTATCGTCCGACGTCAATGTTGAACTTTGGATCACCTGAAATATTTCAATCAGAGTCGATACGGGCCCCATTACTCCCGGGGGATCCGATGGTGCCGGAGACTGCAATGTCCCTCCGCCCACCAGCTGACCAACGAGTCAAGCTGGGGTTCAATATTCAATCATTGGGCATCAACCCCCGGAGCCGCATCTGACTAAGAGCATCGAACTGCGGTCAGCAATGAGTGGTATTCAAGTAGGATGGACAACGGCAGTGATCCGCGAACAGTCCCCCCGTAAACTCCAACCATGCTCCAGCCCATAGTCTTCTACGACATCCCCAGTAACTCTAAAGCAAAGGCATGGTCCCCTAACACTTGGAAGACGCGGTGAGCCGTTTCCATTCGCCTTATTGGAAGCCCCCATAACTAATTCTTAGCGGGATAGATACACCCTTAACGTCAAGGGACTCCCCTACAAGACTGTATGGGTTGAGTACCCTGACATAGAGCCTCTTTGTAAGAAGATCGGCGCCGCCGCGACCGAGAATAACCGCAACGGGTCATTGCTCTACACTCTCCCGGTCATCTACGACCCCAACACGGAGACCATCGTGCCCGACTCGGGCGCAATCGTGCGGTACTTGGACAAGACGTACCCAGATACCCCCACCCTCATCCCACCCCAGGCAGACACGCTCATCGCCGCGTTCGAGCGTGCGTTCTGGGGTGCCCACAAGCCAGACTGGGGTTTCGTCCCCATCATCATGCGTGCGGCGTTCAGCCAGCTTCGCGCAGGCAGCCAACCGTTCTTCCGGGAGACGCGTGAGAAGGAGCTCGGACGGCTCGAAGACCTCGCGCCCGACGGGAGCGAGAAGCGGGAGGAGTGCTGGGTGAAGACGGAGCGAGCGTTGGGAAACGTCGCAAAGTGGTGGGAGGCGGACGGGAAGGAAAAGACGTTCGTCATGGGCGACGTCGTTTCATACGCGGACATCATCGTCGCCAGCTGGTTCCTCTGGTTCAGAGAAGGTCTAGGTGAAGAGAGCGCAGAGTGGAAAAGGATGATGGGATGGCACAACGGACGGTGGGCGCGGATCCTGGCGGCGTTGGAAAAGTATTCTGCGGTGGACGAGGGAGAAGACCTTCAGCTCTGAAGCGCGCACGCCGCAGGCGCTCAATTGTACTAATAGATCAAGTTGTAGACTGTGTAAAGCCTGGCCATTGAAGTCGGCGCACACTTCCATGTGCGACCAATCACTATACTTAACATTGTCACTACCTCCCAAGCTCCATGGTTGACACCATGATCTGTCCGGCGATAGACTACACGAGGAAAGGGGGTTCTATCTGTTATCAATCGAGTCAAGTCCCAAGGCGCGTGTAGAATCCATTATCAAACGGCGAAGAACAGTGTCACAGTAGGACGCCGCAGGTATGTCAGCATAAGCCGTGTGGTTGACTAAGCACAACCATACCACGTCCTTCGGGTAAGTAATCGGGCGTACATAGACCTGTCGTGAGCAGGAACATGCAAAAATCACCCGCGATGTCTTCGGAGCCTATCGTTTTCTATGACTTTGCGACTTGCAACTTGGCTTTGAAGGGTTGGAATCCGAACACCTGGAAGACGCGGTGAGTTCTCTGGCTAGGGAGGGCTGTGGCTAGGTGCTTACAAAGATATGCCAGATACACACTCAACATCAAGGGCATACCGTATAGGACGGTTTGGGTTGAATACCCTGACGTAGAGGCGCTCTGCAAGAAGATTGGTGCACCCCCGACCGGCACACGCATAGACGGCTCCTCGCTATACACACTCCCCACCATTTATGACCCCAACACCGAGCAGGCAATCTCGGACTCCGCTGCAATTGCACGCTACCTCGACAAGACCTACCCCTCCAAGGGCCCCATTCTGATCCCTCCCGAGACCGATGCCCTCCAGGCAGCCTTCCAGGCAGCCTTTCTTTCCGCTACCTTCATCACCGCCACGTTCGTCAAGGGCCCATTCGGGCCAATCATCTTGCCCCCAACGTGCGCGGTGCTCAATCCCCGCAGCGACGAGTATTTCCGGCGGGAGCGCGGCGACGTTTTCGGGCCGCTGGACGAACTCGCCCCCTTCGGAAGCGAAAAGCGTGCCAAGCACTGGAGAGACCTGAGGAAGGTCTATAGCATGTTCGCAGGTTGGCTCGGAACCGACATGGACGGAAAGGAGAGGCTGTTCTTCATGGGAGGAGAGGGAATCTGTTATGCGGATGTGACGCTGGCCGGGTTCTTCAAAAGCATGCAAAAGGTGTTGCCGGCGGAGGAGTGGGATGATTTGACGACGTGGGATGGAGGACGATGGGCGAGGTTCATGGAGAAGTTCCAGCCATACGAAGCCGTTGATTCTGGTAGTGTTCTCGAGCTCTAGGAGCCCAATGAGTAATTGCATAGTGGTTTGTTCAAATCAGCGATCGGTGAACCGCTTCGGCGACTTACTAAGTAGGTGCACTGCTTTCAAACACCATAGGCCCGCGTGACATGCTAGACTGTGACTACTCCGTTCACTAGACGTTCAAGGGTCTCTTTTCCTCGTAGCAAGGGTACAGGTCGAGTGGAACATACTTACATGCCTATAACATGCGACTTTGGGGGTGAAGATTAGGGTATCTGAGTCCAACAAATCACTGGGACAGCAACCGTCCTCGGATACGCGTGAGTACTAGAGCGATGGTATGCCGGCTTACATTGGGCCCCCTCTAAGTACGCAGCAGTTCTAAGACGGTGATCTGTCAGCACATTAGATGAGTCATCATCGTTTCTCCGGCTAGCGGGGTGTGTGAAATACTAGGAAACGAGTGCTAACTATCAGTATAAAACTCACAGCAATGTAGGGCATTACGCAACCTTGAAGCAACGCTACGCAATGACGGAGCCCATCATCTTCTACGACTTCCCTGCTCGCGACCCTGCATTGAACGGATGGAACATGAACACCTGGAAGACACGGTAAGTTCAACCCCCCATGTTTCTAGCAAACATACTCACCGAACGCGGTAGTTATACCCTAAACATCAAGGGGATATCGTACAAGACTGTCTGGGTCGAGTTTCCGGACGTTGAGGCTCTTTGCAAGAAGATAGGCGCAGTGCCCACAGGCACCCGCAGAGATGGCTCTCCGCTCTACACGCTGCCGGCCATCCACGACCCGAACACCGGGAAGGTCGTAGCCGACTCCGCGGCCATCGTCCGCTATCTCGACAAGACTTACCCCAACAAAGGCCCCATCCTTGTCCCACCCGGGACTGACGCCCTCCACTCCGCCTTCCACGATGCCTTCATGGGTGCCACTTTCGGCGGGAAGGCCCATCTCGCGGTCCTCGCTGTGCCTCCAGCCAGCCAGATCCTCAACCCGCGGAGCCTCGAATATATCGTTCGGGAGCGCGAGCCTGTACTGGGCAAGCTCGACACGCTCGCGCCGTATGGGAGCGAGAAGCGCGCGGAGCACTGGAAGGAGCTGCAGAAGACGATGAGCAAGTTCACGGGCTGGCTCGGCTCGGAGGACGGGGAGGAGCGACTGCTCTTTATGGGCGGGAGCGAGATTTGCTTCGCTGACGTGACCGTGGCCGGCACTTTGAAGTTGATCCAGACGGTGTTGCCGGCGGAGGAGTGGAAGGACGTCATGACTTGGGACGGGGGGCGGTGGACCCGGTTTATGGACGCGTTCAAGCCGTACGAAACCGTAGATTCGGGTAGTATTCTACAGCTCTGAGGGTCGATTGTATTGAACGTTAGGTCACTTCGTTGACGTCAGACGAACGCTGGTATGGATTACTTACCGAGAAATGTATGAAGATACCACTTTCTTGTACTATCGCAGACGAACATTATGGCTCCTCCGCGAATGACAACAAGAGATATATCTTCTCTCTGTAATCCTTTCCTCCAACGTAGGCAAGAGACAAATGGGCAAATGTACACTTGTTTCGCGACGCTACTGTGGATGAGAAGGAGGCCCTCTCGTCAGCTCACGGCCGCCGTGGCCCGAACAAGCCGTCTTGCATGTGGTGTACTATGCATCTTCGGACATGAGTGGGTAGTGACAGCACATCGGCATTATGCTGGATGCCTTGCAAGACCTTACGACGAAGCGATTGTAGGGTGGCCTGTCGGTATGGCAGGTGGGTTATATGACTGAATGGACGTACGTACGGACACGGACCGAGTTTCCGCAGCAGTTATATACGCCCGTAGCATGGGGTAGGTGCTAAGCAGTCTTGACCAGATTCATCACAATCATGCTCGCCGAACCTATCGTCTTTTACGACTTTGCAATTCCCGACGTCAAGTTGAGCGGGTGGAATTTGAACACCTGGAAGATACGGTTAGTCCTATATGTGACTTCGAGTGCTGAAGCTAACGTTTGTACTCACTGGGTGACGGCTTCAGGTACGCGCTCAACATCAAAGGGGTACCATACGAAACGGTCTGGGTCGAATACCCGGACGTTGAAGCGCTGTCCAAGAAGATTGGTGCGATGCCAACAGGAACGCGCAAGTCGGACAGCGCACCATGGTACACGCTGCCGGTGATCTACGACCCCAACAGCGAGAAGGTCATCGCGGATTCTGCCACAATCGTGCGCTACCTCGACAAAACCTATCCAGACATGGGGCCCATCCTGATCCCACCCGGAACCGATGCTCTCCATTTTGCCTTTCACGACGCGTTCATGGGAGCGATGTTTGGCGGGAAGGGGCACTTCGCGGCGCTCACGTTGTCTCCGGCGTGCAAACTCTTCAGCTCACGCAGCGCAGAGTACGTTCGACGCCATCACGGACTCGCGTTGGGGGACATCGACACGTTGGCGCCATTCGGGAGTGAGAAGCGCGCAGAGCATTGGAGGGACCTGCAAATGACGATGAACAAGTTTGCGGGGTGGCTGCGTGGTGGCGAGGACGGAACGGAAGAGTTGCTTTTCATGGGTGGGAGCCGAATCTGTTTCGCAGACGTCACGTTGGCCGGCGTCCTGAAGAGCATGCAAAGAGTGCTGCCGGAGGAGGAATGGAAAGACATTATGAGGTGGGACGGGGGGCGGTGGGCTAGATTTATGGATGCGTTCAGGCCATACGAATTCGTAGATACGGGCAGCCTTGCCCAGCTGTAAAACTTGAAAGGGAGTTGCCGAAAGTATGGTGTTACTCTGTTGCAGTGTATCAGTCTCGTTTGTAGATCAGGTTAAGCTTACAATGATTTGGTAACTTTGGTAGGGGAAACGCGTTATTAGGTTCCACTGGCTCGTGGACATGTCGACAGAGTCCACTTCGACCAGTCCAGACTAAGTCAAGACGCTAGGCGCTTATATTCCCACCCCGATTGTCCATATTAGAACTCAGATTCACGGAGATCAAACTCAGATATCTCCAATGCCGTCACTCGGGGCAATGTAGGCCTATCTTCCTTTGTACCTCACCAATCGCATATGTGCCGATAGCATGCTTTTGACCACTCAGAGATGTTGGTGAGTGGGGAGGGGGGTGTATGAATTAGTGACAGCACCCTCGAGTGTCGTACTGGTAAACCCAGCGATTGTGCTAGGGAATGGAAGCCCGAGAAGGTTGCTCGATCGCGGGATCCACACTTAATGGGCCTAGTTGGTGACCGGTGAGTTGTGCTAACCTCGCCGCTCATTCTTCTCCGCTCACTGCCTCAGTACGTTGTCACCATTTTATCAGTCCTATCGGTCTCTTCAGACAAGAACGCGTGTCATGTGGCCGCAGCCTATGGTCATCCGCGACCTCCTCTATTCACATCCCCCTCCTTCGTTACTCACGCTGTCCACTCACCACATTTCCTCGCCACATCAGCCTAAGCCAGTCCTACGTCCGAACAGAGCGCCGCTGTCCTCGAAGCTGATCCCGTCATCCCGAGAACCATGCGTCCCCCCGTCGCACCCGAAGTCCCCGGGTCGATCGAGGGATAGTATAAATAACAGCGCCGCTCGGCACACATCTTGCATCCGCTTTTTCAGCACCGTCTCGTATCTTCCACCCACAAGAGCACTGTCGGCGATGTCTGAGACATATCGCCCTGGTTGGGACAAGCCCCTTGACCAGTCGCTTTACGCGCCTGGCGAGGAAGAGAAGGCATTCATGAAGGCGACGACCGGTATTCAAGGCGACGAGGAGCTAAAGGAACATATCCTTGCAGCGCAAGCAAATGCATTTGCGGTGCGTGCATATCTCTGCGAGCGATAGACTGCTCTCTGACTTGAGAATATAGCTGTACAAGTATCCATGCATCCGGATGTTCGAATTCATGAGGTGCGTGCCAGCATCCTCAGATGTACGCGTGACCTTCTAACGGGACCAATATCCATCATCTTCTCCACCTTCGGGTTCTCGCGCGCTCCAGGCTTAAGATAGCACGCCTCCCGGCATACCCTCAGTTCCTCCAGTTGGGGAAGGAGCGCGAGAGTGCCCTCTTCCTTGATATGGGATGCTGCTGTAAGTCACCTTCCTCCACGAACTTCGGTTTCCTTTGATGTTGATGGCCGTTGTCCTTCCTGCGCAGTTGGAAACGATGTTCGCAAGGCCGTGCTCGACGGCTGGCCGGCACAGAACGCAATTGCCTCTGACCTCAGCGGCAGTGAGTGTCCTTCGCGATCTCACCAACACCTAACCAGCCCGTAAACCGCGCCCACTGACTCATCTTTCTTCGCACCCCTCGTAATCGTAGAACTATGGGATGCCGGGCACGAGCTCTTCCGCTCCACACCTGCCTCATTCTCGGTCCCCTTCATCGAGGGTGACATTCTCAACCCCACCTTCCTCGCGCCTGCCCCTCTCCTGCCCACCTCCGCCTCCCCGCTCCCCGGCGCTGCCCCGGCGCTCTCGTCCGTCACGGCTCTGACCGAACTGCGCGGTCGCCTTTCCGCCATCTTCCTCGGCGCCTTCTTCCATCTTTTCACGTTCGAGAAGCAGACCGAGGTCGCGCGGCTCCTCGCGGGGCTGCTCTCACCCGAGCCGGGCTCGATGCTATTCGGTGTGCAGGGCGGGCGCGCTGAGAAGGGCCTCTGGTGCCCCGCTCCCGGCACGCGGATGAACTGTCACTCCCCCGCGAGCTGGGCGGAAATGTGGGAGGCGCTCTTCGCGGAGGTGGGCGCGAAGTGCGAGGTGAAGGCGCGTCTACGGAAGGAAATCGGCGGTATCAGCATGTTTGGGACTTACCCAGACAACACCGAGCATTACCACGTCCTGGAGTGGTCTGTTACCCGGGTGTAGAGGCGTGAGGGGGTAGGCTTATAGCACGCTGTTGCTGGAGACGGATTATACTCAGACACATGTACACATAGCTCGGCTGGTGGCACCGATTCGGACAATATTGTTTTCTGTATGTGACTTCATAGGTGGCCAAATTAGCCCTTTGTGCAGAACCCTCTTGTCGCTCGATCATACTTGTGACGACCTAGGGACCGATAGTCGGCTGCCTTAGTGCGGAGCAACATTCCCCAACATCCTCGCCCACCCTACTTACCCAATCGCGAGCGGTAGGGGTTTTCGACCGAGCGTGCCGCCACTGCTCGCGGTGTTGATCGATCGCGGGCTCTAGGAGGACGCGCGGCCACCCTTCACTCGCGACGCGCGTCCCCTCCACATACCAAGTACATGAGTCATTGCCCCATGCTGGAAACTTAAATGCGCACCGCGATATCGGTTCAGTACTCCCACTCGAGCACCACAACCATGGAGCCCATTCTTTTCTACGACTTCCCAAGCCGCGAGATTGGCGCATGGAACCCCCAAACTTGGAAGACGCGGTAAGCTCTCCTCCCGGTCCCAACGATTTCTCATTGTCATTCAATTGAGGTCATGTCTTAGGTACACGCTCAACATCAAGGCCATCCCCTACAAGACAATCTGGGTGGAATACCCGGACGTTGAGGCCCTGTGTCAGAAGATCGGCGCCGCGCCCACCGGCATGCGCGCGTCTGACCCCTCCAAACCGCTCTACACCCTCCCGGCGATCTACGACCCAAACACCCGGCGCGCGCTGTCGGACTCGGCGGCGATCGTGCGCTACCTCGACGCGACATACCCAGAGATGGGCCCGACGCTCGTCCCGCCCGCGCTCGACGCGCTGCTCGCCGCATTCCACGCTGCGTTCCTTGGCGCGACATTCGGTGCAGGCCACTTCGGGCCCCTCGTGCTCCTCCCCGCGTGCACGGCGCTCAACTCAACCAGCGCCGCGTACTTCCGGCGCACGCGCGAGCTCGCGGCTGGCCCGCTTGAGGCTCTCGCACCGCCGGGCAGCGAGAAGCGTGCGGAGCACTGGCGCGGGGCGGAGGCGGCGTTCGGGGCGGTCGCGCGATGGCTCGAGGCAGGCGCGGATGGCAAAGAGAGGCTACTCTTTGGGGGTGGGGAGATCTGCTTTGCGGACGTGACGGTTGCGGCGTTCTTGAAGTGCCTAGAAAAGCTGTTGACACCTGCGGAGTGGGAGGGCGTTCTGTCGTGGAACGACGGGCGGTGGGCGAAGTTCTTGAGCGTGTTCAAGAGCTATCAGGAGGAGGACTCCGGAAGCCTCGTGGACCTGTGACTTCACGAGGGTGGTCAGAATGTATCACTAGTACGAGGGGCATTTGACACGCCCTCACCAATATGGGGCTGTGCGGATCGATTGGCACGCTGAGGTGGCGTGCCGCAGTTGTTTGAAACTTTCGGACTATCGAGTCCCAGGGCCCAAACCACACTGGCTATTGAGTCTCTGGCAGATGTCGTAAACCAAGCAGGAGGGCTGCGGCCAATGTGATCTCGGCCAACGTGAGAGCGGCGCGGCACCCAGCTCTAATAGGCGCAGGGATCTCGACATATCTAATTTCTGTAGCTAGAGCCAATAGTCGGGCTTTACAGCCGAAATTGTGTTCTACGACTTCTGAAGTCCCTTTGGAACATGGTGACGATGATTCTGGAGTGCACCGTAAATTTTCTAATGCGTCCACATTACTGCAGCTAGTTCACTCACATCGATCTGGGCAGGGTCTTCCCTCAACATCAAAGGCACCTGGTAGAACGTCGCGTAGACAGAACCTTCCGTCATGCCATAAACTTGTTGCGAATTGAAGAAGGCCGGTAGAGCTTGATCATTTACCGCCCTCGACATCCGGCCGCAAGCGGACATCACTTCGTCAAGACGCCATCTGACAAGTCCTTGGACGTGTAAGAACCATCTCCCTGCGCGCTCCGCGTCCGACATTCCAGCACGCATTCACGGCTGCAATGTCGGGCGGAGCTACCCCCTAGCGAACTTCCCCTGACTGCGTCCGCTGCGAAACCCGGTCCGAGAGTACGGCGGTCCTTACTACGCAAAATGCAATGTTGCTTGGCCAGTCTTCTTGAGCCAGCGGTGGGGGTCACTATAGCCGTTGGTCCCGTGAAGGGCGACTGGATGACTCTGGTCGGCGGCTTCCCCAGGTGGCTTCCAGCAGTGGCTGAAGCCCGGGCAGAGAGGCTAGTTGGGCAGTATGGGTGAGAGCAGTATTCGCGAGATTGTGTTATTGTTATCATTGGATGTTTTAATAAAAAAAACTCAGCGGCATGAGAAGTGTGCACGATGGTCTGCAGAGATGGCTGGAGGGTTTAGCAGCTCTCTGGGCCTGGCGAATCCAATATGTGGAGTATATCAGCGCACCGATGGTGTGAACTCGGTGTCGAAACTACTAGGGGAAATTAGATGACATGAAACATACCGCCATTCCTCACAATCCCAGTGTAGAGCAGGATGCCCCAATTGCCCCTACTTGAAACCCCGAGGTTACCGAGCAGCGAGCCGTCAGGCGCGCTCTGTTTGCAGAATTCGGGTGTTGAGTTCGGCGTTTGGTTACTGAGAGTATAGGAAATTGTAGCTGAGTGGTAGCGGTGCAAACCTGAAGAGGGTTTTGTCAAGACACTGTCCGACGGGAGATTTATTCCGTCCCGTCGTGTGCAAGTTGGCCAGCAACAGTGCTCCTCTGCGACGCGTGACCAAGTGCACAAAATCACGTGCACCTGTGGGGGCTTTGTAAGCGCTCAGGTCCACCAACTCGGCGGCATTAGTTTCCGACTCCTGATTTTCAGAACTCATGGCAAAGCCACCACCATATGCAGCCTTTTCGTCTCACAGACTCTTCCTAGTGTCCGTATACCGTGGAAGAAGGTCATGCATCTATTGTCAGCGAAGCCACCGACGGAATCGTCCCCGGTGTAATCGGTGTAAACCCCATAAACCAAGACGACCTGAGCCTGACTGTGGCGGTCAAGTGAACGTGTATCGGCGCCGTCGGGCCTACGTGTAGTCATCGGCGATAATAGTGAGATCTGAGTTAGTTGGTTCCGGCCCATGGAGCGTACCGTTTATGACTCATGAAAACTTCTTAGGATATTTACGTCTCCCCGACCCGTGTCATCTCAGCCAAGAATCTCCGACACAGCCCACGCCAGCAACAAGAGGCGGGATGATGCTGCACACCAATCTGGTCAGGGTACAGGCGGCTGTGTGTCTGGTTTTTGCTCTAGTCACTCAGCGTAGAAACATATGGACACTTCTAGAGTGCCGCGGAGTTCAGGGCTTGCGCCATCCGAAGGGTGGTATCTTCCTAGTTCAGTAGAAGCTTCCAGCGCCGAGGCGCTTCATCGGACCCGTATACATCGACATTAGGGGCTCTGAAACGCGGACTTTGTACCCATTTACCTAATTCTTCCACGTAAGCGACTACAGACAACAGGAAGGGTGTTGAAGGTGTGTGGCTCTTGGCTCCCGCTCCTCGCTTGCTAATGACGCTCTGACACTCCCAACAGCTCCCCCTGAACTACAGAAGCTTACTCACCGCTGAGGTTCGCAGATGCTTAGTATCCGACTCAAAATTTTCAGTCCATCTTCAGTGTTCAGGAATGGCGGGTACACCGCTCTTGATGCCTCGAGGAACCCGGCTCCCGAAGCATCGGATTTGAACACATGGCGGATAGAAGTCCGCCTCCGGCCGCCATGCCACCGACGAGATAGCAGTGGTACTAGGGTTTAACTTCTGTCGGTACCACGGCACCACAAGGCGTGTAATACCACATGGTCTCGAACTCGCCACGACCAGCCCCTGCTTGACAAGTTAGCTACGCAGTCGCGGCAATGCCGACTATCGTTGCTTGCGGTGTCGTAGGCTCGGAGCTTTGTGGATCTGACAAACTGCGACCACTGCGCGCATGTGGAAAGGGGCTCGTCGGTGCTTCAACCATGTTTTATGGGCGCGAAGATTTCCTTTATATTGCCTTATCCTACGCGACAACACCCTCCTAGCCGCACCTCTTCCTACCTCATTGCTACCATCTGGTCATTCGAACTGCCGTTGACATGTCTAACAATGCCGCCCCACCACTAGAACCCACACTGTTTTCTCCGGACTTCGAAGAGAAGGGGTTCATCAAGGCGATGACAGGCATACACAGTGAGGAACATCTCAAAGCCCACATTCATTCTGTCCAGAACAAAGCATACGATGTTAGCTCTCCCCAACCCACGCGGCCTTTACAACTTAACGATCTCCATCACAGATCTATCCACATCCCTACGTACGCAACTTCGAGTTCACATGGTAAGGGGTCTTCCTACAAAAATTTCCGTGACTGATGGCCCTCCGACAGGTTACAGATGTCTCGCCTTCCGGTGTACATAGAACTCCTTAGACTGGGCAGGGAGAGGCCGAATGCCATTTTACTCGACCTCGGCTGCTGTCGTGAGCATCCGCCGTCCATATCGGATGTCTCCGTGCTGCTCACTGTACCCGCCCAACCACCCCCTTCTAGTGGGTGGTGACGTCAGGAGGGCGGTTATCGACGGCTACCCAGCCCAAAACATCATCGCCACCGACGTACAGCAAGGTATGTTGAGTGATCGGCGATATGACACCGGTGCGACCCTGGCGCGAGGCTCATTCCGTTCTCGTCATACAGCGCTCTGGGATCTCGGGCACGAATTCTACCGATCCACCCACGCCTCCTTCCCGGTTCGCTTCGTCGCCGGGGATGCTTTCGACCCCGCCTTCCTGGCCCTCACCCCGATCCTCCCAACGAACCCCGCGCTACCCACCGCGCTCACCTACCCAGCGAACATTACCGCGCTCACGCAGCTGCACGGTCGCGCCTCCGCCGTCCACGCCGGCTCTTTCTTCCACCTCTTCCCCTTCGCGCACCAAGAGCTCCTCGCACGCCTCCTCGCGGGGCTCCTCTCCCCGCTACCTGGTTCGTTCTTGTTTGGCGCGCAAGCCGGGCGCCCGACTCGAACCGCCGCGTGGTGTCCTGCTCCTGGCGCTATCCCGGCGCTGGACTGTCATTCGCCTGACAGCTGGCGGGCGCTGTGGGAACGCGTATTCGCCGAGGCGGGTGTGCGCGTTGAGGTGCGCGCGCACTTGCGTACGGAGTCGCGCGGCGGGCGAGGCTACGCTGGCACTGCGGCAGCTGGGGTCGCGGCGCAGCCGCAGCCGTACCATGTGTTGGAGTGGTCGGTGACGAGGCTGTGATGGTACACGAGGGGGGAATGAGTCTGTCTGGCTCGATGTCCTTAGCATTATTGCGTCTTCCATGCAGATAGTGGCCCCATGACTCTACGTGGTATATACACGCTATCATGTACCTGATCCCCGGTCGTATCACGCGCCACCCCTTAAGCTTGCTTTCACGAGCTCTGCCGCACGCTCCGCAAGGATGTACGTCGGACCCTGCGTGTGCCCGGAAGGGATGAAGGGCTGTGCGGGGCCACGCTAGTCAGTTTTACTGCCCCTGCCCCTCGAAACAATAAAACTCACGAAAGCGGACGCGTCGACGACGCGTAGCCCCACGGTCCCCCGCACCCGTAGGTGTGAATCCAGTGCCCCCTCACCGTTCTTGCCCATCGGGACCGTACCAACGGGGTGATCAATAGTATCCGCGTTCGCGCGGATGAAGTCGTCGAGCGCGGCGTCTGTCGTGGTGTTCGCGAAGTCTCCAAATTCATCCCCTATGAAGCCTTCCCAGGCGGGAGCGGCGACAAACGCGCGCGCAGCTTTCACGGCCTCGCGCATGACGGCGAGGTCGGCGGGGGATCCGAGAAGGTTTGGGTTGAAGAGCGGGGAAGCGAAGGGGTCGGTGGAGTTCACGGTGATGTTGCCGCCTGGAGGGAGATTTCATGTCAGCGCGCGCCTCCACATGGCTTCGGAGAGGGAGAAGCACGTACGTGCGATAGGGGAAATGACGGCCAATGTGAACGAGAAGAAGTGACCTTGTGCGGGAATAGGCGGTGTCTTCGTGATGAAGTTATTCTAACCCCACAAACATGAGCACGCAGCCACCTGCCGACTTTCTAAGTGGAACTCACCGCTGGGATGATCTCGAAGTGAGCCGAAGTAGGGCCTGCACTGGGATCCTTAACTCCGAATGACTCGAACAGAGTCTGCGGAGCACGTAGCCACCCGAAGATAGTTGGACCGAGTACTAATGGGCCCGTTCCGTTGAGCTGCCACTGTGTTAGTGCCTCGGCCGCGAGTGTGCTGTTGCGGTGGAGATCGTCCAGAGTTTCGTTCGAGTTGACGGTCCAATGTATGACCAGAAAGGGGTGATCCTGCCACGGTTCGTTCAGCAGCAATACTAGGGAGCTAGGGACATTGCAGTACCTGTAGGTTCTGGCCAACGGCAGGTAGATCCACGAGAGGCTCGATACCTATTGACTTAAGCTGTGTTGCATCTCCTATTCCTGAAAGCATCACTGCGACAGCCGGTGGATGAGGACGTCGACGGTAACAGTCAATACAAAAAGGGTAGCCACTCACGAACGTGGGGGCTCTTGACAGACCCCGCGGATAGTATCACTTCTTTCTTTGCGTGCAGTTCAAACACAGGACCTGCGCATCGATGTCAGCCAGATACTTCTCGCACGATTGAACTTGTAGTTACCGTCTGCACTCTGTGCGAAACGCACGCCGCGCATGTCTGGTATTCCGTTTTGGTCACCGATTGGTATGAGCTTTGTCACATGCGTGTTGACGACGACGTCAAGGTTGGGTCTTCCGAAAGCATCCGCGAGATATGATGACGCCGAGGAAACTCGCCGTCCGTTATGTATCTACAAGTTAAATCAGAATAACTCAGATTATAACGATTCTAAGGCGTACTGTAGCCTGAGCCCATCCTATAGACGCCGTTCATCAGACCCAGTCAACAAATTGGATCTGTCTCCTCACCAATCCCAATAGTGTCACCCCCGTTGTAGTCCTGGGTGAAGGGGAATTTCTGTGGTAATTCCGTTGTCGTGTTAATGACCATAGGATAGGTTATCAAGGGAAACCCCGGCAAGGTGATATCCACCGTGCCTTCATTGTGGGTCAGCATCAACGAAGACGGTACAACGAGACATGTAATGCTTGCCGTTCCCATGGACTGCGGGGTCAATCTGGCCTGTTGTATTGTGCCCGTCTGCTGGCGGGGTCACCTTGTCCAGATTGAGTATAAATGGATGTAGATTGTCGTACGACCATATGTCGTTCCCCGTCACAGTGGCCCAGCGATCGAAGTCATCCTTTGTCCCTTTGCAGAACGCCATTTGATCTTGGGGAAAGCTCGTCAACACCATACTAATAGGAGTGAATCGTAAACCTACTAATGGCCGTGGATCCTCCGAGAACGAACCCACGAGGGTACTCAATGACGCGGTTGTTTAAAGCAGTTTGTGGTGTTGAAGTGAAGTTCCAGTCCTAGCGAGATGTCGTGAGTCGGGGGTTGCATATACATTTAGCGGCCGTTGACGTACAAACATCGAATTGGGAAGCATTGACGCCCGCCCCGGCACGGCGATGTTCAGATTTTGGTAATCACTGTTGTGGAACCATTCATCTCGGTTCAATGGATGTCGAGCGAGAGTGAAGCGTGGTGCTTACCTTCCACCGGCCTCTATCAGGAGGACCGTGGTATGCGGGTCTTCCGACAGACGAGACGCCATGACGGCACCGGCGGCACCAGCTGGAACGGGGACGTACGTGAGCCACGTCTGACATCAGGGAAGAAGCAAGTCTGCTAACCTCCTATTACAATCACGTCATAGGTCCTCTTGAGGACCTCGGACGTCGGCCCTTCATACAAGACTCCGAGAACGGGAGCTGTACTGAGTACGACGGTGAAGAAGAAGCTGCAGAGGTGCATCTTTAGCGAGCGTGCTAGCCGACTAAGGCGCGAATGTACCGGGCCTGTGCGACGTCCCACCAGTAATTCGTGGCTGGTTTATGTAGGTACCGTCTTGCAGGCGGCCTAAAGCCGTAAGCTGTCTCACGCCCATGTGACGATGGGCCGTGTTTCGCTAGGTTTCGCCCGAGCAATGAGGCCGTTGAGGGGCCGTGATGGGCAGAATAATAGGTGCCGTCAACGCAGCCTTCAGAGAAGAGAGCGAAGCTGATGAGTGTGTATTCAGTGCGGAAATAGCGGCCTACTTGGTATTCCAAGCGACCTGCCCTAGACCACACGATGAGCCAAAAGGGAAGGTCCTGAGCGATTCTGTGATAGGATGTCCGATGGATGCTACGTACTTTGACATGTCAAACATCCTCTTAAGGTTTCCTGGGCGGCTGGACTGATTGGAGTGGTCATGAGGACACCGATTGATCCCGGACGAGTGCCGCACTTCCGGAGACGCCTTCCTGAAGAGAATGGCGATTGGACAATCACAAAAATGTGCGCGTTAGAAATAGCTAGAGAATGGAGAATGACGTAACGGGTTGGAGTTGGCTCACTTTTATTCGGGCTACAAAGTTGGCTTAAGACGGGGCTTGAGATGTATGCCAAGTGATGCCGCAGGTTTGCACGATATGACCCCAGCACAAACAGACGCATGCGCGTTGCAATGGGACGAGCCGCATCCCTGTAGATATGTGATAGCAAGTCGCATGTCTTTGCGGTATCGATGGTTCGTTACTGCCCAGTACTTCATACATACCCTCGGTCCCCTAGTGAAGGATATGCTGAACTCTTGAGGTTCGTGTGCCTCTTCCCAAACCGATTGGGTTTATCACGCCCGTAATTCGAAAACAACGTGTTAGTGGTAAAGTGGAAGATCTTATCGAAGAGGATGGTTGGGGAAGTCTTGACTCTTGAGTTGCACGTAAGTCATCTCCCCAGTGCGATGACGTGGAGTCAGATTTTTGAGTGCAAAGGGAAGATGTTGATCTAGCAGGGGTCCGATTGATAAGAGGTAGGACGACCAGGAAATGCCATAATTGACCCAGAGAAATTCCAATGAAGCAAGCGACTTTATTGCACCTAAGGGGGGTCACAATTGAGGAGATAGTGCCAGTGACGAGTCAGTGCTACTCGTATAGACGCCTATATCAAATTCATGGCGAAACATTGATTATATAATGTATATACAGCGGGATAGATAACATTAAGAGTATAGAGTGATGATGACCACTATAAGCTACAACCGATTATGCCAGCTCAATTCAGACTGCTCTTCACGAGCGCCGCTGCACGCTCCGCGAGGACGTACGTCGGACCCATGGTGTGAGCCGAGGGAATGAACGGCTACAGTCGATAAAGAGTAAGTAGGGTACAACTATGAGGCAAAATAAGAACTTACGAAAGCAGAGGCGTCAACGACACGCAGCCCAACTGTACCCCGCACCCTCAGGTTCGAGTCCAGTGCGCTCTCACCATCCTTGCCCATCGCAACCGTTCCGACAGGGTGATCCACCGTGTCTGAGTTAGCGGTAATGTACGCGTTGAGCTCGTCATCGGTGTGCGCGTTCGCGAAGTCCCCGAACTCGGCCTCAATGAAGCCCTGCCAGGCGGGAGCAGCGACGAAAGCGCGCGCCGCCGCGATAGCCTCGCGCATGACCGCAAGGTCGACCGGAGAGCCCAGGAGGTTCGGGTTGATGAGTGGGGCAACAAAGGGGTCAGCAGAGTTCAGGGTGAGGTTCCCGCCTGTTATACGAGGTGGGCGCGGTCAGCACGCGGGCTCGCAAGAGGTCCTGAATGAGAATACATACGGGCAATGGGGGAGATGACGGCCTCCGCAAACGTGATAAAGTGGCCTGTTGCGGGTAGGGGCACTGACTTGGAGAAGAAGCTTGCCTAGTTCGGGGAGCAGACATATGAACAAAGCGTCGCCAATTCCTAAGTCCGTAAGTACTCACTACTGGGATGAGCTCGAAGTGAGCTGAGGTCGGGCCCGCACTAGGATCCTCAATCCCGAACGACTCGAAAACGCTGTCGGAGACGCGCAGCCACCCAAACTGGCTGGCGGGAGACAAGCCCAGCGGACCGGTTCCGTTGACTTGCCATTGCGCCAGTGCTTGAGCCGCGAGGGTGCTGTTCCGGTTGATGTCATCGAGCGTCAAGTTCGAGTTGACGGACCAAGACGTAGTGAGGAACACATGGTCCTGCAGGGAAATATGTTACAACAATGCTGGTGAAGGAGAGCAGATAGCTTGCCTGGAGGTTTTGGCCGACAAATGGAAGGTCCACAATAGATTCGATTCCCAGAGATGAAAGCTCCTGCGCGTCTCCTATGCCTGAAAGCATGACTACACGATGTGTGGTTATGTGAGAGGGTGGTCATACTTGTATAAACGAACTAGTCGCTCACGGATCTGAGGGCTGTTGAGGGACCCAGCAGACAAAATAACCTCTTTCGCTGCTTGAATCTCGCTCACTGGCCCTGCACATACGCGTCAGTCAGCGGGCCTTCGGAAAAGGTGGTATAGTAGCTACCATCAGCAGTCTGCGCAATCTGCACGCCGCGCATGATCGGCATCCCGTTCTGCGTACCAACGGAGACAACTTTCGTCACTCGGGTGTTCACAACAACGTCCAGGTTTGACCTATTGAAAGCGGGGGAGAGATATGCAGTGGCCGAGTCTGCCCTTTCACCATTGTGGATCTAGAAAGTCAGTTTAGTTTAGCTCAGAAAATCGATAGTGCGAAGCATACAGTAGACTGAGCCCAACCTATACGGGACGTAAGTCAATGCGAGCTAGAGACATTACGGAGCCTAACTTACTAATTCCAATAGTGTTGCCACCGTTGTAGTCCAAGTTGAAGGGGAACTCATCCGGAAGCTCCGTAGTGGTATTGATGACCAGCGGGTTGATCGGCAACGAGAACCCCTCCAAACTGATGGGTACCTGACCTGTGGGTAGGGTCAATCCCAGCTAATAGGAAACCAATATCAACACGCTATCACACCATTTCCGTGAACGGCGGGGTCAATTTCTCCGGTGGTGTTGTGTCCGTCCGCAGGAGGAGTGATCCTATCCACCTTGAGGATGAAGGGGTAGAGGTTATCGTAAGCCCATATGTCGTCCCCGGTGACGTTGGCCCAGCGATCAAAGTCGTCTCTAGTTCCCCGGCAGTACGTATTGTCATCTAAGAGTGGGGGATGTAAGCCAACGCACGCTGGCACGATCTCCTAGAAGCTTACTAATGGCGGTCGATCCACCAAGAACGAACCCACGCGGGTACCCGATCGCGCGGTTATTCAGACCCGGCTGGGGGGTCGTGGTGTAGTTCCAATCCTACGGAACGATCGTGAGGAACGCCCCTTACGCGCAGGGGCAGTGTACTCACAAACTTAGAATTGGGAAGGGCTCCCAATAGGGCAGGCACGATGATGTTTGTGTTTTCAAAGTCGCTACGACGCATGCCATCAACATAGTTGGCATGAAGATATCTTCGGAGACTCACCTGTTACCAGCCTCTATGAGGAGGACCGTAGTATTCGGATCCTCCGACAAACGAGATGCCATGACCGCGCCCGCAGCGCCGGCTGTGGGAGAAATTTACACGTAAGCTTACTTTGGTACGTTAAGCACGAAATTGAGACTACCGACCTCCCACCACGATGACGTCATAGGTCCTGTTGAGGATTTCTGGCGTCGGTCCTTGATACAGTTCCCCGAGTACCTGCTTGGTACCCAGCGACACGGCGAGGAGGAGGCCCCAACGATGCATCTGTGAGATAGAACTAGTGTGAAGGCCCGGAACCACGTAGTATACCTCCTCAGACGAGGAGCTCTTTATATACACGCTCCCCTTTGGGCGGTTGGGGGTGATCCCACGCGTACCTGACGGACACCCGTTCTGGGCTGTGTTCCTTCGTGCAAATACTGACAGGCGCTTCGGAAAGGCAGCAGATCCGGGGACAGCATCAGGCACCGTCACCTTGGGCTTTCAAAAGTGGAGGAGGAATGATGATGGTCGCATATTCAGTCGCGGGCAAGACGGTTTATTCGGGCTCGTTGATACGCTCGCTGCTGAGTTTGGGAGCTCGAGGGTGCGTGGTTCGAGGCCATTCTGTCAGGGGACATCGGGCAAAAGCCGCATCTCCCTGTGAGGATGCGAACAACACGTCAGTCCTACAGCGCAGCTTGATTAGATCTGTCACAGCGGCCCCGACTTTACCTCGGGCAATATGCAAGCGCCACTGCAATCCCGACAGTGTAAAGGCTTTCGGTGAGACCCATATGAGCGTCTTGGATCAGCGTTCAGTAGGGAAGAAGCACGTAGTTAGTAAGCAAGGCGGAAGGAAGCACAGGGGGGTTGAGGATGACCACGAGAGAGCTACAATGTAATGTGCCGCGCGAGGCACGCTAAGCGCCGTGTGCTGTGTCGGGGCCCGGCGCGACCGTGCTACATCGGAGGGCGTAATACCCGAGGCGGCTTGAGGCCGACTTAACGCATGTGGCGAAGTCGGTACTCTCGGATATTACCAAGCTCTAGGAAACGAATTGATACGTTGAGTGGTATACAATTTGCTGCGGTATTGCGATCCACACTTATGGCATATAGCCTGTACGAGAATGGATTAGTGCGTGTAGGTCATCTGACGCTAGTTTCTCTGACGTTGACGACATGTCAGACTTACAATTCTTATATCAGTACGCTTAGGAGGATAATAATGCATATGCTGCAAAACTCGCCTAAAGCACACCCTTGCGAGACAGATTGCCGCGGAAGTTGAATGACGCCAAGGTATCGTCCTCCCGAACCAGCGCCTCAATTCATACGTGAAGGTCTTCGAGACACGTGCGGGACATAGCATATACTTTTCTTAGTACGCCGCTGTTACCAGGTTGAGCAACAGATAACAATCTGGTGCGTATAACTCACAAAAACACAGGGACGTTTGTGTCCATTATAGCTATCGGAAAGGGCCATCTTGAAGTGAAAACGCGTAGCCCGTCTCGACAATGCGGCGAAGGATCCGGTCAGTCTTGCATCATTCCGCTCACGACGGTCACCTCACTGTACAGCTGCGCTAGTAATGACGTCGGCACACCGAAGTTACCTTGGTAATAAATGATGGACGTACCCGACACAACGTGAACCACACGATGATCTGGGGCGACAGTATAACGAGTGGAGATAGCTGGAGGGTGTATGAAGTAAAAATGACGCACAATGTCTGCGAATTCGCTACCATAGGATCATGTAGCATTGCAAATAGGTGGAGTGAGGTCGTTCTGAATGTTGGTTTCCACGTTGTGTCAACTTGCTTCTCGGTGACCGGTGACCTGGGCAGCAACATACTTAACTCGCCTTGACAGGATATTCTATACAGCTGATGTCCACAAACCGTCTGCTATGACGGGAGTGAGACAGCATACTTCACTTGTGTCTTGATAAGCGACTACACGACGTTCTTCTTGTCCTATCTGATCCTTCAGTGTTTCGCGTCGCTGACAATAGAGTTCAAATTGGAAGCAGATTAGTGCGAGGTAACTGCCGCTAAGTAGCCCACGTACATTATATTCACCCACGGATGAACAAGACCGAGCGGGATCCCGATGTATGTGCTTTCAGTATATCGAAGGGTCCTTATCATTGCCAAGTGCACATAGCTTGACTAGCCCTTAGTATACGTGGCCACAGTTTCTGAACGAAGACGCTTGAGGAATTGACAATGAGGATGATATCGACGTGGCACGTCTAATTGAATCAAAAATCTTTCGCGATAGGTGGGGGCGCAGACATGTGACCGAGACAATATTGGAGCAGGACACGTTTTCAGACGCCGAAAGTTCTGAAACTTGGAAGAAGCGGACTTGTTGTCGTGGCCGGGATAGAAAGCGTGCTGGTGTACATCCAGCCGCCAGCCAGTACTAGTGTCATCAGCCTGAAAAATGTGCCCTATAATTATTATGTCATCAGATAATGCCACTTTAAGCGCCACGTTGGCCCCCAAAGTAACAACATAGACAAGTTGGGGTGGGACATATCACATTACTGGACCACAAAGGTTAGCTATAGGGGCTGTCGGATAGTGGGCAGCATTCGGAACATAAGAGACACAAGCCCCAAGACGAAGCAATATTAAACCGCCATACCGCAACGTGGATGCGCGAAAGCACCAACCGACCCACCATATGCAGCTGGAGGATGCGACGACGATCACGACAGTGCTGCGCAGACGCAAGACTCCATTAGTTGGATGCGGAAGAGTCAAGACCTTCCCAACATTTGTTGCCCATTGAGCCCGACAAGGCTGGACTGGTCGCACGCTGATCGGACCGGCGCACATGCCAGCCAGTTTCCCCAGCCATGAAGTGGGAGGTGACACCACCGTTGGTCCCACATTGGAGCATGCGGCAGCTCCAGCAACCCCTGCATGGTAGCAACAGGTGCACCCGAATATCGTATGATATGGACATTGAAACATATAACTGGGCGCCTATGTTGAATTCGCGTGTCAAAGTTGAGCATCTTCTCCTTCGTCCACCACAGAATACTTCTCCAACGCCGCCAGGAGCCGCGACCATCGCCCGTTGTGCCACTCCATCATCCTTTTCCACTCTGCGTTCTCTTCACCTAGACACTCTCTGAACCACAGAAACCAGCCGGCGACAATGACATCTGGATACGAGACGACGTCGCCCATGACGAACGTTTTCTCCCTCCCGTCCGCCTCCCACCACTTCGCGACGTTTCCCAACGCTCGCTCCGTCTTAACCCAGCACTCCTCCCGCTTCTCGCTTCCATCGGGCGCAAGGTCTTCGAGCCGTCCGAGCCGCTTCTCGCGCGTCTCCAGGAAGTAAGGTCGGCTGCCCGCGCGGAGTCGGTTGAACGCCGCGGGTACGATGATGGCCCGGACGAAGTCCCGGTCCGACTGGAAAGCACCCCGGAACGCGGCTTCGAACGCAGCGATGAGCACGTCCGCGTTGGCAGGGACGAGAGTGGGGGTGTCTGGGTACGTCTTGTCCAAGTACCGCACGATTGAGCCTGAGTTGGGCACGACGGTCTCCGTGTTGGGATCGTAGATGACCGGGAGAGTGTAGAGGGGTGTCCCATCATGGTTCTTCTCATTTGCAGCGGCGCCGATCTTCTTGCAAAGAGGCTCTATGTCAGGGTATTCAACCCATATAGTCTTGTAGGGGAGCCCTTTAACATTGAGTGTGTATCTGTCCGTCCAGACTTTGTTAGTCCCTAGGAATCGGAGTGTACTTCCGCGGCCCTAATTGAGACTATTTACCGTGTCTTCCAAGTGTTGTGCGACCATGCTTTTGATTTGGAGTGACTAGGTATATCGTAGAACACTATGGACTGAAGCATGATTGGGGTTTACAGGGAAACCATTTGTGGATCCCCGCCGCCGTCCATATCGCTATAAGAACACTCGCTGCTGAGCGCATTTCGAAATTATTAGTCAGATGCGGCTTCGAAGGCTCTTGATGTCCAGCGGCCCCTAGCCCCACTTAGTGGTCACCTGGTGGAGGGTCAGAGCAGTTTCCGGCACCGTCGGAGCTAGGGGTAGTAGGGCCCTACAGGGGGCCACTCTGACTGCGAGGATCCCAAGAAACCACATTGGCACTGGACAGTAAGCAAGGGCTTACTTGACTACTTGGTATATGCATAACATAACGCCACAATTCCACGGGGACATTGATGTTTTCAGCATCGTAAGACCAGAACACTGAAACACCTCCACGACTCTACCCCACCTCCGTCTGTCATAGCCACTCCACATCACCGGTGTTAGCTTTTGTAAGTACTTCATGTTCCTAGTACGACAGCCACATTTGTGTAACAGACGTCCCCCCTCCCCAGGAAGAGGAGTCCCTCCTTGTCCTCCGTCGAGTCAGAGGTGACGGTGCTGAGCCTGGACACTTGCAAGCCCCTCAATTGGTCACGCACGTCTAGCACCTCGGAGCGAAGACATACATGGCCGTGGAGTGCCTCGCGGGCGGGTTGGAAACAATCCGTGCTGCGCGGGACATCCCGAGGTGTACGCGAGCGCGACGGGATCATTGACCTCCGCTGAACATCACAACCTCCAATGCAGTCCAGAATGCTTCCCGGTGCACGTCGAGCTCCGGCCGGAGGAGCTTGGGCCTAGCCCATCGGGGACGGATACATCTTTCTGAGAAAGTGCTCGATTACGGCCGAATCGACCACGGCCGACGGGGTATTCGGCTCGTATATAAACGAGAGCCGGTACCGAAGCTCTGATCGGCACCGGCCCCAAACTGTATCCCTGTGCTGCTGCAGCGGGCATCAAACACCCACAGGGCGGTCTCCTGGCAACATCGCCTACAGAGCGAGCTCGAGCTTACATTGAACGTACTTGGCGCTATAGGCATCATTACTCATTGGTATACCGCTACGATAAGCGGTTCGTGGGCGACCATATGCATAGTCAGCACTGTAACGGAGTTGATGTAGGCCGCAATGGCTCTAGCCGTACTGCGGATACGGCTGGGTAACGGTGCCGCGCAAAGACATCCCAGTAAAGACAGGTTTCCTCTATGTATAATCTCCAGACCTTCCGGTATATGACAGCAGATGTAACTAACCACTACTGTACAACTCAAAGTCCGAAGTCAACCACCCCACCCGGCTCAAATGGGTGCATCTACCATAGGCCTCTCCGCCTTAGCATGGACGCTACTTCGGTCATACAGCGCGCGCAGGTGTGATTTTCTTGTCGTGGTCCGAAAGAGAGTCGGGCGACGAGTGCAGACCGTTCATCTCGATATCCGAGTCCCATCCCTACGTTTTTTCAAACGCATCGGTCAGCAACAAGCATGGCACCGACGGCTCGCATCGCGAAACACGAAAGAAACGTACAGGAGGCAATTTGTCCGTCGAGTGTCCGAGCGCGCGGTCGTGCTCAGTCACCCGCGAGATGTGGATCTCGACAGCGCCCTGGGACATCCGCCCTTCCGCCTCGCCGACGTCGCCAGGACGGGTGTTGACGTGCCGGAATGGCATCGTGTTTGCGCCGTGGCTCGTCGTGTGATGAGTACTCCGCCGTTCGGCAATGTTCGCGCGGGAGTTGAGCGACGTCATCAGCGTGTTGGAGTATACTATGGGGCGCTGTTAATAGGGGCGCAATGGATTTACGACGGGGATGAATGTACCTTTGCTCAGGATGAGAGAGCTGGGACGTGGGGAATGGGGAGTTAGAACGACCAGCACACTGCAATTCGGTCAGGTGGGGAAGCACGTACATAGAGATCTCCAAGTTGGTGGAAGGAGCGGCCAAGAATAGGGCGAGGACAAGGACCGCAGCAGCAGCACACGCAAGGCCAGTCTCGACGGTAAGGCGGATGAGACGCCGCACAATGAACTCACTCCGTTCAAACTGCTTCGTCCTCTGTCTCACACTGTACAGCTATCACAACCGCAACAGTCAGAACAATGAAGTGGAAGAAGAGCGCCGGAAGGAGCGTACCAAGTACAGCATTGTGACCATGATGACCTGTGAGTTTCAGCTTGTCAGCAGGTATTCGAAGTCTTCTGAGAGTCGAGGGTTCATACCACATCCGTGAACGCACTCCCACCAAGCCAAATGATGTTGCTTATGGAGAGACCAGGGTCGTGCAAGCGCAGGACGTCATTAAGGTGGAAGAACTTCGATACAGCACAAGATTTGATCAGCTGCACTAATCTGGACTTCTTTACGTCTCTAGTACTCACCGAAATAGAAATCACCCACGCCGCTACGGCCTGCGCAACGGCTGTCTGTGGGAGGGGTAAACATGATACTCAGGCGATGTGTAGGGGGAGGGGCCTACCGCCAAGACCAGTAGTGGAATAAACCTCCACTTGCTCAACTCCCATATACGCCATGCATAAAAGGACTGGACCCAGAGAGCGACTGCAGGCATGCCGTCATAAGCATTGAGTTTAAACATAAATAAGGAGGCTTACTGATGCTGGAGACGAGTGGGAGCATCGCAAACGACCACCCGGGAAAGCGGAGGTTGACTGGGCGACCCCAACCGTCAACAAGCGCCTCCCACGTCGCAGCGGCAACTACGACGCTCTGCCAGATATCGAGCAAGAAGACACCGTATACGCATGCGGTTATCGCCCATCGGTCACGGAACGATACGTGGTAGATATCTGCGCGAAGCACGAGTAAAGAAAGGGGAGGTTAAATGGAAGTCCATCGAGGCAGAGTAGAGTAGGGAAACCCACAGAGCTGGACGATTGAGATACCGAAGAGCAGCCATGACAAGAGCGCCCCGACGAGCTATGGAATTGGAGTGAGGACATTTTCAAGCACCATCAGGTAGGCGATGTCACGTACGAAAGGTCCGATACTACATGCGGACATAAAGAAGCATCAGTCAATATCCCTTTGGCTAAGAGCAGTGTAGTGGACACGCACAGAAGGAGGGTAGCCTCGGGTACGGGCGGCTGTGACGGGTCGGAGGCCATGATAGAGGGTGGTGGTTGCGCACAGCGGTCGTCTGACGCAAGAGGCTAATATAGTTGTCTTGAGAGCCATGATATACCCCACGCCCCGCTGCGTCGCACGGACTGGTAGCGCAGAGCCACCTGATTGAGCCTTCCGAGGCTCTCGCATTTAGGCGCATGCCGATCAGAAAGTCTGTTCCTCCGTGCCGACCGTACGTCGACGGATACATCGGGGACAAGGGATCGCGAAGAAGCATCGTGTCCACAGCACGGGCTCCCACAGGCCTCGGCAGACCGTAGGTATTCACCATGATGTCTCACGGCGCATCATCTTGTCCGCCAACGTCTTGCGATCCGGTTGTACTTTTGGGGGGTCTCTGTGGCTGCGCGCGTTGAAACCGCGCACTCCTTGCCAGCGAAGAGCCGACGGGACTTGGGCAGGTTACGTCGGTAGAAATGGCGTGCCTGCTAGTTTGACCCCAGTCACGCCTTGAGACGAGGCTGGACAGCGTGTGGGAGTGCCGAGCGGGCTTTGGAGGACGTATCCGCTCCAATGGACGCCCCCAGAACCCGTGCTGTTCGGGCGCGCTGACCGCTCAGCGCCCGCGGCAACGTTGCGGTCCGAATGGGTTTTCCCGTCCGTTGACAGCCTTTTCAGGTACCCTTGCAAGGGTTGCTCCAGGTCCGCATGCTCGCGTCGCCGCGCCTAGGGAGAAACAGGGCGAGGCGCCTGGGTAACAAGCGAAATCCCCTGGGTATTCGAAGCTCAACGAGCTCGACTTTTCGCCGCCGGAGTTTACCTCTCTTTTGTGTTCTTCCTACACGTGACGCGCATCAGTAAAGTTGGTTGGCGGCTCAGCGCAGTCCTGAGACAAATCCATTAAGTCCGTTCAGGGAGATAGCACAACGGCTAGCTGATCTTTTCCCGGGTTCGGCTTTGTGGGAAATTCTTCACTTTGTCTGTACCCACGATGAGCCACTTGGAGCGAGGCAGGTAGCTCCGCAGAACGAGATGGGGGCCCTGGATGAGTGACACACCGCCCGAGTTCACCCAGGTGTGGAAAAGACTGAGGGGGAAATAGATTTAGCGTCCGTGTGACACTCACGGGAAGGCGTGATTTGAATCTCCACGAAATTGGAAAATGACCAAAGTCGCAAAATGCCAGCGGAACGGAAGCGAAATGTTCAGACTTGAGAGGGGCAAAATCAATGTCTACCTTGATGCGCTAAACGACCTGGGCATAAGTAATCACCGCCGGTGCTCACTGACTTTACATTTTCGGGCCCCAGCGCAGTCTGGCTTAGGGCTAGAAAAGTTTGGGACGCTAGTTACTCACTGGACTTCAATGATGATGATGACGGTACGGTTCGGGAGCACTGTTCGAAGTCCGCCCGTTCTTCCATTCAATACCCCAACCTTCTCAAGCCGAGTGCCAGCCCAGCGATAGCGCGCTCACGGAGAGCCTTGCATCCCGTGAGGGAATCTCTGTAGAAATAGCGCCGTGCAGGTGTATCAGAAGCGGCTTAGAGCTTTACGAACGAAACCATGTGAGCTCACCAGGGTCGCTGTCGGGAGACTCAGCAGAAGAAGGCGCGAGATGTCGGACCAGGCCATCTCAGGCCATCTCCTGCCGGTTTGAGTCTTTGACGCACCGCTCTCGTCGTCTTGGAGGTCGCAAAAACAGTTATCCAGACCGTCTCAGGCCGGATGTCCCCGGGCTTGCCTTTTCGGCCTTTTCAGGGCGCTCGATTTAACTCCGCGGCCGCGGGCAATTTGCCGAGTTCATCCAGTTCGGCCTCTCATCCGACACCATCACTCGAACATTCGCACTGCGCCGGCCAACGTAGACCTTATTGATTACGCTTTACACCAGAAGGATTCGATCTGTGCCGGTCTACGGACCATGGTAGCTCAATCTGCTTGTTTAGGTATTGAAAGGGTGCAGATATTGACACTCACGCACATGTAAGTCTCCCATCACGCTCCGCGGATGAAACAGTCCTTCTGAGAACGCGTCGTCAAGGAGCGGTGAGGTCTTTGGGAGGATGATGAGCACAACAACGCGTCTCTCAGAACAAGCTTGGCGTACAATGGCAGCCCCTGTATATCATCGGCGGCTGAACAGAGATAAAACATGGAATTGTCATCCCATATAGTTCCCACACACCAAAGATGTACAGAGCAGCCTAAATTCGCCTCCCGCAGCCATGAGTTTACCACGGCTGCGGAACGCGACCACACAGATAAGAGGGCAAACACAAAATCGTCGTGGGCATGACGTACCTCAGGCTGGCAAAGCGTCCCTTGAGCGGTAGTCGGTGTTTTGTCCAAAGTGAAGCTAGACACCTATCTGAGTTTCTTTCGAGCCTACGAGAGTGTTATGAAGGTGACACCGACGTTGGAGCGTCTGAGTCCGTGTTTGAGATGATCTAAGAAACGTAGGTCAGTTAATGTGAACCCCTCAGAGAATAACCGACGCGTAGCTATGTAGTCGAATCGGCTACCGAAGAACGTATACCTCCAATGACGTCGTTGTGGAGCTGTGGCTCTCACCATGCGACCGACGACCCACGGGCACTAATCTGCCGACGCCTGATGCTCCCACTCCCTGGGATAAGAAGCGACGCTAGCGCAAGCGACAACGCTACTTCGCACACCGAGAGGCATATTAAAGACATCTTCGGGAGTCGCATGCATAACCAGTTACCAGAGGGCCATAACACTTGGTCGCGAGTTTGAATTCGACCTGGAGTAACAGCCTCAAGCATCATTTACCGACTTTACTCACCACGGCTACGACTAAAATACATAGGATGATGCTCTGAAGCACTCCGCCCTCTTGGTTCATCGCATCGAAGCTCTCCGACAATATACCTAAGCTTTCAGGCTCTCTCGCACGAGCGCAGCAGCACGCTCAGCAAGAATATACGTTGGACCTTGCGTATGACCTGAGGGTGTGAATGGCTGTTATGATAAGAAGGGTGCGATGAGAATCCCCATTCGGTCACCTTCAGTTAGAGCGAAAAGGGCACTCACAAATGCGGATGCGTCGACGACCCTCAATCCCTTCGTCCCTTTCACCCTCAGGTCACTCTCCAGCACCGTTCCCATCGCAAGCGTCCCTATGGGGTGATAGATTGCGTCGCCGTTCGCCCGGATGAACGCGTCAAGCTCGTCGTCCGTCTGCGCATTCGCGAAGTCGCCGAACTCGGCAATGATGTAATCCGACCATGCAGGCGCAGCGACGAACGCTCGAGCAGTCCTCACAGCCTCACGCATCACCGCGAGGTCAGCATCGGTCGCGAGCAGGTTTGGGTTGATGACCGGATGTGCGAATGGGTCCGTGGAGGTGATGGTCACAGTTCCTCCTTTTGACTGAAGTCAGTCGCAGAAAGGGGTACGTGCTGACGTATGAAGGACTCACTCGATGTTGGCGAGATGACAGCTGAGATAAAGGAGAGGAAGTGGCCCTCGCCCGGGAGAGGCGGTGTTTTCAGGATATATGCGCTCTGGGCTGAGCGTAAACCCTCTTGCAGAGCTGGATAGTTAGATATCAATGAAAAGGCGCACCTGAGCGATGAGTTCGAAGTGCGCTGAGGTAGGGCCCGCGCTGGGGTCTGGTATCCCGAACGAAGAGAAGAAACTTTGAGGGTCTGGGACGCGTAACCATCCGAACTGACCAGCTGGCCCAAGGCTAAGGGGACCCGTCGCGTTGTGCTCCCAAAGCGCGAGGGCTTCCGCCATGAGCGTGCTATTGCGATGCAGGTCATCAAGAGTGCTACTGGCGTTGACGGACCAGGAGAATGCAAGATACGGATGGTCCTATGATGGACACTAGTAAGCATGGATCGGAGTCATTTATAGCGTTGCAGGTATACCTGAAGATTGTGACCAACTTCGGGGAGATCCACAACGGATGGGATACTTAGAGAGGAGAGCTCCGCGAGATCGCCGATCCCGGAAAGCATCACTGGGAAAGCTTGAGTTAGAGGGATTTCATATGCGCAGTAAGAACACGCACAGATATGAGGGCTCTTAAGAGAGCCTGCCGACAGGATGACTTCTTTTGTAGCGTTGAGAGTATAGACGGGACCTGCGATGCAACGTTAGCCATCAGTCTGGTCGTGGACGATCAAGGGCTTACTGCCGGGAGCTTGAGTGAACTCGACTCCACGTATGACAGGTTGTCCATCCTCCGTACCGACGGGCAAGACCCGCGTGACGTGGGTATTCACAATGATGTCCAAGTTTGGTCGATGAATCGCCGCAGCAAGGTAAGAAGTAGCCGATGATACACGGTGACCCTTGTGTACCTGGAGTTGAGTCGATGTTGTTCAGTGAGGCGCCATTACAGTCACTGAAGTTGTTGGTACTGACCGTTCCCTGAGACCAGCCTGTCGGTCCTCGTTCAGTATGTGCACGCAATGAATGGAGGATAGACATACTCATCCCAATAGGATCCCCTGAGTTAACATCAAGCTTGAAGGGGAATTCCTGAGGCAGTTCCTGGGTGGTGTTGATAAACCGTGGATAGATCGCCAATGGGTAGCCCTCCACGCTGATAGGAACGATGCCTTCCTAGCCATGAGCACACAACCACACCGTATATCAGTCGTACACACCATCATCATGCAGGCGCGGATCGAACTGTCCGACGGGGTTGTGGTGGTCAGCCGGTGCAGTCATCCTATCGACCTTGAAAACGTAGGGCAGCAAGTTCTTCCATGCCCACCCATCATCTCCTGTGACGTTCGCCCAGCGGTCGTAGTCATCCCTCGACCCACGACAGAAGTCCATTTGGTCTAGGAAGCCTGTTAGGGACAGGGCCAGCAACTCGCCATATGCCTTTGCTGCTCACTGATGGAAGTCGAGCCACCGAGAACGAATCCTCGCGGGTATATGATAGAACGATTGCCCAGTCCGACTTGAGCCGTTGTCGTGAAGTTCCAGTCCTACACAACAGGGAAGACGTCAGCATGAACACAGCCCCCCTGACTATCCACTGACAAACTGCGACCTGTAAAGCCTCATTGCAAACGCAGGGACCGTGATGTTGAGGTTCGTGATCTCACTGCAACGCATGCTGAGCCAATGCTTGCCACCGACCAAAGGCACCGCACGCACCTCCCTCCTGCCTCGATGAGTAGCACGCGAACGCTGGGGTCCTCAGTCAACCGCGAAGCCATAACTGCCCCACCAGCTCCGGCTGCACGGTGGCATTGCGTCAGTAACGTGAAGGGAGAAATACATATCGAACACCCACCTCCTACGACAATGACATCATACGTCTTGTTCAGGATGCTTTCATCCGGCCCCTGGAACAACGCGCCCAAGGCACGAACTCCAAGGATGGACGCGATGAGCAGCGCACGGAACGCCATGAACATCCTCTCGCACAAAATCCGGGAGAACGACAGCCTAGAGTCTTGCAAGAACAGCAGCAAGAGCCCCTGTGGCTTTATGAACCCAGCGCGGACGTGCCACACCGCAGAAGTTCCTGAATTCCCCTGCCGTCCCCGAGCCCCAGCGTCGACGCTAGCACGGCGCATCATGCATCAGGCGCGAGCGTCCGGGGGCCGCATCTGCACACGACATGAGCTCAACGCGAACCATAGAGAGACAAAGGACGCACCAAACGCCAGCTCAACGCCAGCTTAACGGGGGCCCATGCCGTCACTCCCCGCACCGAGGCGCGCATTTACGCTGTCTGCGCGCGCCACACGGTCGCGAGTGGCTTCGAGGGAGGGCGGGCGCGGCTCACGTCGCTGATGGCGGTGAGAGCGCAAGCTTGAGGACGGGCCCGGGGAGCTCGCACGGGACCCGCGCGCCGCCGGACGCGCTAGCCGAGGATGGCCGCGCGCGCTCGAGCCCCGCGCGGGCGCGACGTCACCGACGCCCCCTGCATCACTCCAGAGCCCACGCGGCCCACTCGAGTAGCCTCCACACCGCCGGCACCAGCGCGTCCATCGGGCCCGACCCACAATTAGCACTGTTGACAATTGAGAGCGTAGTGTACAGCGATCCAAAACAGCACAGCGATGGAGAGAACATCAATCAAAAAGAGGATAAAGCAGGTCCCACCGCGCGCCACGCGTCGCGCCACATACACATACACCGCCAGCACCCCGCCCGTCCTCAACTAACAACACAGACCATCTCGCTCAGGACTAGTTCTTCAGGCTTGCCTTAACTAGCGCCGCGGCACGCTCGGCCACGATGTACGTCGGGCCCTGCGTATGCCCCGAAGGCACGAACGGCTACAACAAACTGCGTCAGCCCCACCCCCCCCCAAAAACAAAAACTCTCCATCCATCCACTCACGAAAGCGCTCGCATCCACCACGCGCAGCCCCTGCGTCCCCTTCACCCTCAGCCCCGCATCGAGCGCCGCGCCCACGGGCACCGTCCCCACCGGGTGGTCGACCGTGTCCGCGTTGTCCGCCGCGTACGCGTCGAGCTCCGCGTCGCTCTGCGCCGCCGCGAACGCGCCGAACTCGCCGAGCACGTAGCTGCCGAACGCCGGCGCGGCGACGAACGCGCGCGCCGCGCGGATCGCCGCGCGCAGGATCGCGCGGTCCGCGGGCGCGCCGAGCAGCTGCGGGTCGATGAGCGGCGCGTCGAATGGGTTCGTCGTGTTCAGCGTGACGGTGCCGCCTGGGGAGGAGGGTGGAGGTGGTCAGCTTGGGCGCACTGCGGTGTGTGGATGGAATGCTTACGGGATGAGGGCGAGATGACGTTAGTGACGATCGAGAGGAAGCGGCCGGTAGAGGGGAGTGCGACACGCTTTGACGCGAAGTTGTCCTGAGGTATCAAAGGAGGTCGTCACATGTGTACCCTCACACATCAAGAACAGCACATACGCTAATGATCAGCTCAAAGTGCGCCGACGTCGGGCCCGCGCTCGGGTCCTTCACTCCAAGGGCGGAGAACGTCGACTCGTTCGTGCGGAGCCACATAAACTGGTTCGTGGGCGGGAGCCCGAGGAGGCCGCTGCCGTTGGTCATCCACAGCTGGAGCTGTTCGGCGGTGAACGTGGCGTTGCGGTGGAGGTCGTCGAGGGTGAAGTTCGCGCTGACGTTCCAGGAGTTGCCGAGGAAGACGTGGTCCTGGGTCCCCGAGTTAGCCACATACCAGACTTTAAGGAGAGAAGGAAGGGAACCTGAAGGTTAGTGCCGACGGCTGGGAGGTTGACGAGAGTCTTAATGCTCTTCGACTTAAGGTGACTGGAGTCACCAATACCAGATAACATGACTAGTACGGCACCTAATCAGTACAACATATGGTCGACAGCGGACGAACACGACTCACGAATGTGAGGAGTCTTGATAGATCCGGCAGAAAGGATAACTTCCTTCTTCGCCGTGAGTGTGTGGAGCGGCCCTGTCGACCCGTCAGCCAGAGTTCCCATCTCACGCGACACCCGCGCTGACCGTTGGCAGACTGCGCGAACTGCACGGTGCGCATGTCCGGGGTCTTCGACGTGCCGACAGGAAGCAGCTTCGTGACGCGCGTGTCCACGAGGATGTCCAGGTTCGTCCGGTTGAAAGCCTGCGCGAGGTACGAAGCGGCGGAGGTCACGCGCACGCCGTCGTGGATCTACAAGAGAAGGCGAGGTGAGGTGAGGTGAAGCGGCGGCAGAATCTGTCAAATGGCATACAGTTGATTGCGTCCAGCCTGCACGAACCTGAGTTAACCATGGTTTAGCCTAGAGGAGAATACAGGGACTTACTAAAGCCGATGGTGTCTCCAGAGTTGTAGTCCAGGTTGAACGGGAACTGTGCCGGCCGCTGCGACGACGCGCTGAGCGCGATCGAGTCGAGGGCCAGCGACTGCCCCGGGACGCTGATGTCCACAACGCCTAGAATGACCATTACCATCAGCTAACACACACGAGATGTTTTATAAACTCGGGCTCACCATTGGAACCGTGAAGCCGAGGGTTAAACTGGCCGGTCGTGTTATGGCCGTCGGTGGGTGCCGTCATCTTGTCAACCTACGTACATTCCTAATCAACGCCTCATCCGCAAAACAAACCCCAGCGAAACCTTACCTTCATGATGAACGGCAGAAGCGCCTCCCAAGACCACCCGCTATCTCCGGCGACGCTCGCGAACCGGTCAAAGTCGTCCTTCGTCCCCCGACAGAAGATCATCAGATCTGCAACCACCACCGCCGCCGCCCCCAAAAGCATCAGCACACGCACACTTCAAAAAAGGCCCGGCGAAAGCCACGCACTGGTCGCCGTCGAGCCGCCGAGCACGAACCCGCGCGGGTACGCGACGGAGCGGTTGTTCAAGCCCTCCTGCGGCGTCGTCGTGAAGTTCCAGTCCTGTCATCCGGGCGCGCCGGGGAAAGGAGACCGTCAGCACGCGCCGTGCGACCGCCCTCCGCGTCCGCGTCCACCCGGCGCACGCGTGCACGCGGCGCGCCGGGCGGCGGCGGAAACCCTCGAGCTGCACACGCACAAACTTGGATCCCGTCAGCCTGGAGCTGAACCCCGGCACGGAGATGTTGACGTTCGTGAAGTCGCTGAAAAAACCGCCGATTTTTTTCCACGCGTCAGTCAGCGCACGTCATGCGTACACAGCTCGCGCCGAGATCGGCGGCGGCACGCACCTCGAGCCGGCCTCGATGAGCAGCACCTTCGTCGCCGGGTCCTCGGTGAGGCGGTTCGCCATCACCGCGCCGCCCGCGCCAGCTGCGTGCACCATTCCGTATACACGCGCGCGCCCATAACGCAAGCACACACGCAAATCCCGCGGGGCCACACAGCAACGGTCAA
The DNA here is from genome assembly GCA_900155495.1 of Porogramme epimiltina. Taxonomy (NCBI): domain Eukaryota; kingdom Fungi; phylum Basidiomycota; class Agaricomycetes; order Polyporales; family Polyporaceae; genus Porogramme; species Porogramme epimiltina. The sequence goes on from FTLJ01000739.1 coordinate 87,771, forward strand.
AATCAGCCAGCGTGCCCTGGGCTCAGAGCACTAGGCTGAACCGGGGAAGGAAGCAGGGAAGCAGAAGCGGAGGGAGGCGCTCTCGTCGCGCCCGCCCCCCACCACTGCACCCCCGCGCGTCCCCCAGCTTAGCCTCGGGCAGCTTAGAGGGACGGGACAGCTTACCGCCCACGATGATGACATCATAGCTCTTCTGCAGGAGCTCGCTCGTCGGGCTCACGAAGAGCGCGGCGTGCACGGCGTGTGGGGCGGCGCACAGCGCGAGCGCGGCCGCGAGCGGTCCGAAGCGCGTGCGGAACATCATCATCCTATCGTTCGAGGGTCTTGTCTCGTCTAGGTCTTGCTCAGGTGGTCGGCCGCCCTACAAATCGGGACCCGGAACGGCGCAGTGAGGTATCGCGGGGCGGATGGTCCCCAAACGCGGCGAGCGGAGGGGGCTTGAGGGGGGAGGAGGCCGGGCGATGGGGAGAGCGAGGGGCGAAGGGTGGGCGCGCGCTCGCTCTATATATGCGCTGATCTCCCGAGCGTGGACGTCGACGAGGCTGCGGATGCGCGCCGCGACGAAACGAAGTCTCGACGGTGGCACCCGGGCAGCAGCTGTGTGGCCAGGGTGGGAGGAGAGTACGCGGTGCGCACGGGGTGGCGATGGGGCGTGCCTGTTAATTTTGAGCAGCATCACGCCCCGGCGAAGCAGCCACTATAAATACGGCGCGTCGGGCGCGGCGGGCGCAAGGAATCAACAACGATGGCGTACTGTGGGGGGATGGGGGGGAGGCGCACGCGCGTGCGCGGATGGAGCCCGTCGCCGGCGTGCGGCTTGATTTCGGTCGTGACAGCCCATGACATGGGGGCCCAAGCGGGCTAAGCCTGCTCCTGCCCGCAACGCCCCCTCGCCCTCCTGCGCGGGCCGTCGTGTCGCCCCGCGAGAGGTGACGTCTTCCTGCCAGCGCGCGGCCACATGAGCAGGGGGAGCGACGAGCCAGGTACGCCCCTCCGCGAAGGACGGCCCTGGGTGGCAGCATCAGCCGTCGCCCGTCGACGCGCGGGGGCTGGCGCGCACCGACTTCGAAGGCCGATTCCCATCCGCGAGCGTGCATGGGAAGGGCGCGCGACGAGGTTGGACGAGGGGGGGAGAACAGAGATGGCGCGTACGGGGCTCGTACGTAAACGGCGCAACGCTCTCCAGCAGCACCCCGTCCGGCATCGCGGCACGCGCCCGACCCGTACGGCACCAGAGCAGGGGCACCACCCCCGGCCGCGCATGGTCCACCGTCTGCGGCCCATCCGTCGCCACCCAGCATTCAAAACTGCCAGCGTCGGGAGTCGGGACGTCGTGCTGGGGCGATCTGGAGGCGGGCTCTGCGGCCAGCGGGTGGGTCGCGGGCCACTCGCGGCAGGGCTCGTCCAGCAAACTGACAGCCCGCCAAGCAGACATCCAGACAGCAAATCCAGCCACACGCCGCGAAGCGCTCGCTCTATCCCCGCGAACCGCCATGTTCCCCAGGCACTCTAGAGTCTGACATACCCCCTCGACCCGCTGACTTGGCCACTTACTCGGTGGCTGAGGTGCTCTGTCGTCCGTCTCCCAGCACCCGACAGCGATCAGTCCAATAGAGCACACATACACGCTGGCCAGCCCCTCCCACCCCTCGCCAGAAAAAGAGCCCCGCCGGCTGCCCATCCCTGATCCTCGCCTGCTTCCTCTTCTGCGGCCAGGGATGATCACGAACGATCATGAGCGACCATGGGCGCGCTATTCAACGCAGAGAGTTCGCGATCAAGCGGCAAGCCGCGGCCGTTCTGACGGATGGCAGATAGGTACATGCTCGCCCCCTAGGACCTCTTCGAATTCATTGAGCCCATAGGCCTATCATGACAGGCTGAACAGAACGTTGGCCCTGTATACGGCATCCAGCAACCCCTGCCTGCTCTAGAGTCTACATGTCATTGCGCAGCTCGCGGTTCTCCCCGTATCCCGATCGACCTGTAGATCAACGGGCGTGATGTCCGCCGGGCGCGCTGCAATGCTGAGGACTTTGGGCACCCGGCAGATAGCACTCGCTGGGGTAGCAAACCGCGACGCCATCATCGCGGACATCAAACTCGTCGCGGCTCGCGGGAGGTCGTCATTTGGCAGGTTGCTGCGGCAAACCACATGCTACCCAGTAAGGACTCATCGCAGACTGAGATCCACATATGTCCTAGGCAGCCTCAGGCACCCCGCTTCAGGGACACCGTCTGCTGCCGTTTGTGGCCACAACTGTATCTGAGCTCCAGGCACCCGCGCTTCACCATACAATGAAATGTTATACATTCCATTCCGAGACTTGCATACAACCAGAAAGCACGATGAGCATACACAGCAGCACGGGAAAGATGGCGGGAGCAGTAAGTGACCGGGAAAAGACCGAACGGTGCCAGAATTAAAGCAATCTCCCCACGGCACTCGCAACAGCAGCGTCCAACGAGGTGGTGGAGGGGAGGAGGGGGGCAGGGGAGGGG
>FTLJ01000740.1:0-19435 GCA_900155495.1 Porogramme epimiltina
CACAACCCCCCCCCGAATCCCCTCCCCCCCCCCCCGCCCCTGCGTCGCCTCCGCCCCCGCCGCCCGCGGAGCCGGAGCCCGTCCCCACTCCCACCCCTGCTCCCGTGGTCCCGATCGTGGAAGAGCGCGTCCCGACCCCGGTTCCTACTCCCTCCCCTCAGCCTCAGGTCAACGGCCACACGCCAGAGCCCAAGACGGAGCCCGTGCCTATTGCTCGCGAGCCATCACCCGCCCCTGTCCCTGAAGCCACCTCCACTGCAACCCCCGCCCCCGCTTCCCCCGCGCCACCACCACCTCAAACCCTCCCGCCTGCACCTCCCGCTGTTCCTGCTCAGCAGCCAACTCAACCCCCACCACAACCCACCGCCCCAGTTGCCCCCGCACCAACAGCACCTGTGTCTACGGCACCCAAGTCATGGGCGTCGCTTGCGGCAACAGGAGCGAAGAGCTGGGGCTCTGCTGTCGCCAGCCAGTCGCGGGGCACGAGCGAAGTTCCTGCCCCCAGCAGCGCGTCGCCGTCGCCTTTGAGCGGCCCGCAATCCCCTGCTCCTCACGTTCCTCGTCCCATGCCAGGACAGGGAGCGCACCCCGCGTTCATTGCCGCTCAGAGCATTGCTACCCCTCAATGCTTCGTCAAGGTACTTGCCATATACTACACGTCTTCATCGTCGCACTCGCTAACATTCGACTGCAGAGCGTAACGGAGAACGTGTCGGAGCCAGCGTTGCGTGCAACGTTGACGCAGCGATTCGGGCCGATCAAGGAGCTGGAGATCGTGCGTTCCAAGGCGTGCGCGTTCCTCGAGTTCCAGCAGCTCGAGGCTGCGAAGCGCGCGATCACCGTCTCTTTACCTCCCGCGCAGGGCGGCGAGGGCGGGATCCGCATCGAGACCGACGGCGGCGCGGGCCAGGCACGCATCCTGGTCGAGACGCGGAAGGAGCGCGGCGAGCGCCCCCCTCCGCGCGGCCCACCCATGAACGGCGACCGCGGCCGCGGTGGATTCCGCGGTCGTGGCGGCCCTGGTCGCGGGCGTGGAGCTCCCCCGCCCAAGCCGTGAGCGGGGGTTACTGGTGTGGCGCTTGGGCTCGGGTTTGGGGTGCGATGGACCAAAAGTATAACAAAATGCTCTGTTGAATGGTGCTGAGGGTAGCCGGAGGGGGATTTGTGGTGGTTGGGCGGACTGGGAGGTGAGGTGGGCTGTGTGCGTGTCGTCTCGTCCCCTGTCGTCTGTGTATCGGGCTCGCTCGTTCGCATGTCACTTCCTCTCCTTCCTCTGTCCGCTCATACCGCTCACCGTTCTTCTGCTGTCGTTTACGCCTCCCGTCCTCGCTGTCGCTTGTTGTTAGCGTCGTAGTTCGCTTTGTTGTGCAGCAGTTATTCACTCTTGGACTCAACGTGTAGTGTGTTGTACGCTTAAGCTTCTGAGTTTCGGTCGATGGCTCCGGTACCCCGACGCCCTTCAAATCAGGGTTAGCACGCGGACGGCTCGCGGCGCCCCACGTCCCGCCCCACACACGGTCGCCCTTGCAATCGTCGAAATGCGCGGGCCTGGGCGAGCAGCGTGGCAGCGTGGCCAGGACGCGGCTTGCGCAGGGCGCACGCTGATTGGCCCGGGCAAAAAAAGGAATTGCGGAATCGTTCAATGCGCGGAGGCGCCCGCGGGCGACGCTAATCTCATGCGCGCCGCGCTCTTATAAAAAGTCGGCCCACTTTGGTTGCGCACACACGCTACCCGTCCCCTCCTCCTCCACTCCACCCCTTCCCTGCGCTCAACCGCTTTTCTTGGTGAGTGTTCCATTTTGTTGTGAGGCGGCGCACGAGCTGGCCTGTGTTCGGGGCCGCGCGGGTGCGCGCGTTGGGATGGGGACATAGGGGTGGTGCGCGGTCCGGACGTGCGTGCCACGGTGTCGTGTCGCCCCCGTCCTTCCCCTCTCCCTTCCCCCTCCATAGTGCTGGCAGCTGACGCGTGCGCTCGCAGCTGTACATTCCTACCCGTCTCAAAAATGGCACCCGTCGCGACGACTAACGAAGGGAACACGGTGTACGCCGACGGCCGCCAGGGCAAGCGCATCGAGAACTACGCCGCGTTCTGGCAGAAGGACCTCAGTAAGGAGCAGGGTCAGGACACCGAGAACCGACTCGCGAACTACACCGACGTCATCAACGGTGAGTGTTTGCGGTCATAGTGGAGGCGGTTGGAGTGCGCTGCGCTGGCAGTACCGGCGACGTCGGGGTGGGGTTGTCGGCTGCGATGTTGCCTGTTTACTGCTCGTGGCACCCGCGACGCGGGCTATGGCGGACACCGCGGTGATGGGCGCGGTGTTGGAAGATTTGGCATTGTGCACGTGTCCGCGTAGATGTCGCCGCTAGCGCACAACTGGCTGCTTCCCTCTTTCGTACTGTCACCTTCTCAGGAACACGACACTGACTATCTCTCAGGCTACTATGACGGCGCGACCGGGCTCTACGAGTACGGCTGGGGCACGTCCTTCCACTTCTCGCGGTACTACAAGGGCGAGTCGTTCTACCAGGCGCTCGCGCGGCACGAGCACTTCCTCGCGTTCAAGATGGACCTGAAGCCGGGCATGCGCGTGCTCGACGTCGGGTGCGGGATCGGCGGGCCCGCGCGCGAGATCGCGCAGTTCTCGGACGTGAACATCGTCGGCCTGAACAACAACGAGTTCCAGGTCGGGCGCGCGCGCAAGCTCACGCAGAAGGCGGGGCTGCAGGACCGCATCCAGTACGTCGTCGGCGACTTTATGAAGCTCGCGGAGCAGTTTGGCGAGAACTCGTTCGACGCGGTCTATGCCATCGAGGCGACCGTCCACGCGCCGTCGTGGGAGGGCGTGTACGGCGAGATCATGAAGGTCCTCAAGCCCGGAGGAGTGGTGCGTCCCTTCTATTTGTTACCCCTTCGCTTCGGGTGCTGACATGCGGACCTGTAGTTCGGCGTGTACGAGTGGTGCATGACGGACAAGTGGGACCCGTCGATCCCCTCGCACAAGGAGGTCGCGCACGGGATCGAGATCGGGAACGGCATCCCCGAGATGCGGCCGCTGCGGATGGCGCGGCAGGCGATCGTGGACGTCGGGTTCGAGATCGAGTACGAGGACGACCTCGCGGACCGGCCGGACGTGGTGCCGTGGTACTACCCGCTCGAGGGCGACATCACGAAGGCGCAGACGCTGTGGGACATGTTCACCGTGTGGCGGATGAGCAGCAGCGGCAAGTTCGTCACGCACCACGGGCTGTGGCTCATCGAGAAGCTCGGGATCGTGCCCAAGGGCACGTGGGAGGTCGGCGAGACTTTGAAGATCGCGGCGGACGCGCTTGTCGAGAGCGGTCGCGAGAAGGTATGTCTCCTTGCTGTTGCCGTTCGTGCACTACGGCTGACGTCGCGTTTTCTTTGCAGCTCTTCACGCCGATGTACCTGGTGGTGTCGCGGAAGCCGAAAAACTGAGTGGGGCGGTTCCCCTCGCTCGTCGCTCTCTTTAGACTACACTATATACCCCGCGTAATGTTGCTGCTGTATCTCGCCGCATGCCTCTCCTTTCGGTTGGAATGAAGCGTCGTGGTTTCCGGATACCGGCTTGTGACAAATGTGGGACACCGTGAGAGTGTAATGTTTGCACCCCGGGGATGTCGTGGTGCGTTCAAGTGTGATCATGCTTGTGCAGACGTCTGACGGGGCTGAATTCAACTATGTACGACCAGGGATGTGCATGTCGGCGCGATCTGTCTCCACGCTGCACGTGGCGGCTTCCTCCGACCCCGCCGGAACCTCTGCCGCCGGAGTCCTCTGCATAGACGGAGTTGTTTTCCTTCCGTCCGGGCATGGCACGGCCATCTGCCCGCCCCCTCTTGTGCGCCAGACGGCACCTCGAGGCTGCGAGCGTGAGGCGCGTCGGCTGGGCTGTTAGCCTTCGGGGACGTCACTTGGCCGGCGGAACAGGTGAGTCCGGTTCAGTCGCGTCAACGCAAGTGCTGGTAACATGTGGTCGGTTCGCGCCAGAGGTCTTTCAGGCTGAGCATATAGGCTACTGTTGTGAACACCCCGAAGCCAGCAGTAGACGGGAGAATTCGAAAAAGAGCCTAAGCTTCCATAAGGTAAAAAGCGACACTGTGGCTTCGAGGACGGCCTGAGCCGGCGGAGACTGGCAAATCAAATTGGGATCGGGGGGGCACTTGGGAAGGACACGCTCCGAAAACGAACAGCGCGCGCTCGAACAGCACTCATCAGACCACGCCGCCGTGCTTCTCTTGCCACCCGGCGGGCAAAACAGCGGCTCGCACGCAGACGCCCATCGACCCGCCGCCACTGCCACTGACAGAGCGCGCCATCTGAAGAATCTCCGGTGTCGGCAGGCGGATGTTATTTAGGTTCGCGCCCCCCCAGCCAGGCCTCGATATAAGTGTGCGCCCTCCCCTGCCCTGGGGCCTTCTGCGTCGCCGCGCTTCCATTCATCCGCCCGCTGAGCTGACGCCGAATCTGCGCCGCGTGTGCGCCTCGCGACACCCCCGCCCGTATCCATAGCTGCTTGTACTCGCCCCCTTGCTTGTCTTTCGACTTCTGCCCATTGCATACTGCGCGCAATGACGACCCCAGTGCCATCCCCGCCATCCCTCCCCTTCCTCGGGAACATCGCGTCCCTCGACCGCGAGCTGCCCCACCGCTCCTTCGACCTCCTCGCCGACCAGTACGGCGAGATCTACAAGCTGAACATCCTATGTGCGTGACTCGACTTCGACGCGGCGCGCCCGCGATCGTCCCCCGGCTCACCGCGCGCTGCAGCGCGCACGACGTTCGTCGCGTGTTCGTACGAGCTGCAGAACGAGCTCTCCAACGAGAAGCGCTTCAAGAAGGCCGTCGTCGCCGGCGTCAACGAGGTCCGCAACGGCCTCGGCGATGGGCTCTTCACGGTGCGTCCCCCCACCCCTACCCCGTCCTCCTTCCGCGGCCCACCCCGCGCCATCGATGGCGATGAGCGCGCGCGCTGACGGGCGCGTCTTCCCGCGGGCCCAGGCGTACAACGACGAAGAGAACTGGGGCATCGCGCGTGAGTTCTGCTTCTATCCCGTTCTAGAACGCGTCCGCGCCCGCGTGCGCCGTGACGGCGGGCGCGCCGCGCTGCAGCGCTCACGCTGATGCCGCCCCCGCCCCGCAGACCGCCTGCTGATGCCGTCGTTCAGCACGGCGAAGGTGCGCGACATGTTCGACGACATGGTCGACATCTGCGAGCAGATGGTCACCAAGTGGGAGCGGTGCGTGCTTCCACTTCTTTCTGCGCGCGCGGGGCCGCGCTCGCTGGACGCTTACCACCCTGTGCGGTTTGGTGGACAGATTCGGGCCGCGGGCGAGGATCGACCCCGTGGAGGACTTTACGCGCCTCGCGTTCGACACGATCACGCTGTGCGCGATGAACTATCGGTGCGTCCATCTAGCTGCCGCGCGGGGTTTGGGGTCGCGGCTCACTGACGCCCTCTAAAGCTTGAACAACTTCTACAAGGTATGCTCGGCCTGTCAGTGCATCTCTGACTGTTACTAATGCAGCCGGACGATGCGCAGGAGAGCACGCATCCGTTCGTGCAGGCCATGATGGACTTCTTGGTCGAGTGTGGCTACCGCGCCAACCGGCCGCCGATCATGCAGTCGCTCATGCGCGGCACGAACGCCAAGTACGAGGCGGACATGAAGATCATGGCTGACCTCTGCAACGAGCGTATGACTCCCGCAGAGTTTAGTGGTTGCCAGGGACCTAACGCCACTCTTCACAGTGATCCAGGAGCGGAGGGCGAACCCGATCGAGAAGGACGACCTATTGAATGTCATGCTCAATGGAGTTGACAAGAAGACGGGGAAGAAGCTGTCAGACGAGAGCATCCGTTACAACGTGAGCACTGCTATTCCAGGTGGCATTGAAGATCTTGCTGATATATTGCACTAGCTCCTCACCTTCCTCGTCGCAGGTCTGACATCTTGCTCCAATTTCTATGTCTGTGGCCCCTGATGTTCGATTTTAGGACACGAGACGACATCTGGTCTTCTTACATTTACCCTCTACTATCTGTGCAAGAATCCCGAGGCTATGCGAAAAATACGCGAGGAGGTCGACGAGGTGCTTGGGGACGAACCGATTCGCCTGGACCACATTGCCAAGCTGAAGTACACTTCGGGTACGTACACGAATAGAGTTCTATCGGCGATGACTGACACAGTATACTTCAACTAGCTTGCTTGCGCGAATCTCTTCGCCTGAACCCTCCTGCGACGATGCGCGTAGTGGAGTCAGTCGAGGACACCACGGTTTGCAACGGCAAGTATGCGTTCAAGAAAGGAGACCGCATCGGTCTCCTGGCATGCAGGACGCAGACAGATCCCAAAATATGGGGGCCTGACGTGAGTATACGTGTGCATGCCGATATGCACATTGTGATTAACGACGTCCATGCCTAGTCGAGGGAGTTCAAGCCCGAGAGGGTTTACGGGGAGAACTTCGAGAAGCTCCCGGTACGGCACAGTCACTTTCCATCTGAACGAGCTGCTGACCGCGAACCTCCAGCAAAACGCCTGGCAGCCGTTCGGCTACGGCATGCGCGCCTGCATCGTGCGCCTCCCCTTTCGCCCTCTTCCTTTCTCTACACGCGCTGACGCGCGCTCCACCAGGGGCGCCCGTTCTCCTGGCAGGAGGCGCACATCGCGCTCGCCGCGATCGTGCAGAAGTTCGACATGACGCTCGACGATCCGTCGTACACGCTCGAGCTCAAGCAGATGCTCACGATCAAGCCCAAGGGCTTCTACGTGCACGCCGTGCCCCGCCGCCGCGCCGCGCGCCCCGTCGCCGTCGCGCCCACGTCGACGCTCGTGCCGCTCTTCCAGCAGTCGCGCCGCGCGTCGTCCGACTCTTCTAGCTCGGAGTCTGAGGGGGCGGGCGCTGAGGGGAAGGGCAAGGAGGCGAAGTATAGGCTGAATGTGGTGTATGGGTCGAACACGGGCACGTCGCAGACGTTCGCCCAGCGCATCGCCAGCGAAGCTGCGTCACATGGTATGCCTTCTCTCTGTTTGTGGAAGTCCACGGTCCGGGCTGACGGCGCTCCGCGCGATAGGCTTCAAGGCGACGCTGGGCACGCTCGACTCGATCACGAACCACGTCCCGACCGACGGCCCGCTCGTCATCGTCACTGCCTCCTTCGAAGGTGCGCTGTTCTTTCCTTCTCCCTTCGAATCCTGCAATAACGCAGGAACTCACACGCGGCGCACAGGCGAGCCCGCGGACAACGCCGCGCACTTCTTCGAGTGGCTGCAGAGCCTCCAGGGGAACGAGCTCGCGGGCACGCGCTTCGCGGTGTTCGGGTGTGGGAACCGCGACTGGGTGCGCACGTTCCAGCGCGTGCCGCGCGTCGTCGACGAGCTGCTCGCGGCGCGCGGGGGCGCGCGGCTGCTCGCGCGCGGTGTCGGCGACGCGCAGGCTGCGGACTTTTTTGAGGCGTTCGACGAGTGGGAGGCGGGGCTGTGGGAGGCGCTTGCTAAGGTGCGTTCTGTCCTGGGTCGAGTTTTTTGTTTGTTGGTTAGGGTGCTAATGAAGGACGGGGGTGAACAGGAGTACAACATCGAGCTGGGCGAGAAGCCAGCGGTCGTGAGCGGCATCACGATGACGACTGTGGATGACGGCAAGTCGCGCGCGTCGAGCCTCCGCCAGCCGGATGCGGACTTGGGCAAGGTGGTGGAGAACCGCATGCTCACGTCGCCCAATGCGCCTGCTAAGAGGCATCTTGGTGGGTGTTTTTCACTCCTCGTGCAACGTAGAGGCGTACTGAAGAGGTACGCAAATAGAGTTTGAGCTGCCTGGGAACATGACGTACCGTGCTGGCGATTATCTCGCCATGTAAGTACCTTTTTTGACTGCCCTAGACAAGAAAGTCTGATTGTCCCGATAGTCTACCGACGAATCCACAGAGGGACGTTCAGCGCGTTACCGCGCGATTCGGTCTTTCCCCCGAGCAGCAGGTGCGATGAAGCGCCCTCCTAGCACGTTGACCCAACTGACGCAACTACGAAGATCGTTCTCTCCTCTGCAGGGCCCACATCGCTCCCAGTCGAGAAGCCAGTCGCTATCTCAGCGCTCCTTTCTGGATACGTGGAGCTCTCACAACCCGCAACGACTCGCGACCTGCGCGTGCTCGCGGCTGTCGAGTCCTCCCCCGCCACTAAGGACGCGCTCACCGCCCTCCTCTCCTCCTACACCGACGCCGTCCTCACCAAGCGCCTCAGCGTGCTCGACATCCTCGAGGCCCACCGCGACCTCGCCCTCCCCTTCGGCGCCTTCCTCGAGCTCCTCCCCGCCATGCGTGTCCGGCAGTACTCCATTTCATCCTCCCCGCTGCACGACGCGCAGCGCCCCTCGCTCACCGTCTCCGTCGTCGCCGCGCCCGCGCTCTCGGGGCGCGCGGAGCCGTTCCTCGGCGTCGCGTCGACGTTCCTCGCGGGCCTGCGCCCCGGCGACGTCGTGCAGCTCGCGGTGCGCGCGTCCGCGGCGGCGTTCCACCCGCCCGAGGACCCCGCGGTGCCGATGGTGATGTTCGCGGCCGGCTCGGGGCTCTCGCCCATGCGCGGGTTCCTCCAGGAGCGCGCGGAGCAGAAGAAGGCCGGGCGCGCGGTCGCGACGAGCCTGCTGTTCTTTGGGTGTCGCGACCCCGCGGAGGACTTCTTGTATGGGGAGTCGGACCTGAAGGAGTGGGCGGAGCTGGGCGTCGTGGACGTCCGCCCGGCGTTCTCGCGCAGGTCGGAGGAGTCGCTCGGGTGCAAGTATGTGCAGGAGTGAGTGGCACTTCCCTGGCACGCTTGTGTGGTTTGGCTGATCGTCCTGCACAGTCGCCTATGGCACGATCGTGCAGACGTACGCAACATGTACGACAATCTCGGCGCTCGGGTACGTCTTTCCCTTTCCCCAACGGGGGTGCTTTTCGCCGATGACCTTGGGCTGATCACATTTCCCGCTACCGCAGTTCTTCACGTGTGGCTCCAGCAAGGTAGCGCAAGGCGTCAAGAAGGTCTTGACAGAGATAATCAAGGAGGCGAGGGGCTGGTCTGATGACCAGGCCGCTGCGGCGTTCGAACGTGCCACTCAGGGCCGTTACACCACAGACATCTTTGAATGAGTTTAAGATAACCGCGGAGTGTCTCAGGCGGATGAATCCGAGTGTAATGCTAGAAGAGAGATTCTGTACGCTAATGATGGATAGACAAACGACAGTTGAAGCTGTTTTCAATCTCCTTTGTAGTCCTTGACATGCGTGTCCTAGGTTCTACTTACGGCCGCCTGCTCGCGTGCATGTATGATGTCGCTGGCATGCTCCCATTGCGCGAAATCGTTGTTGCATGATCGCGATCATTTCGGCCTTTCTGCGGTAATCTGCCTCGTGCGCCCCAGGTCGGCGCATATGGTGCTGAAAGGGTGATTGTACGAGAGCCGTGGATATATAGTACTAGTAAGACAGGGGAAGACTCCTGGCCCTCTTCACCTATTCCCCCAGTATATCCTGAACGCTCTCTTCCTCAAGTCAAGTCCTTTCTCCCTTAGTGCCTTCCTCGGGGTCGACTTTTGAGGAGTACTGGCGGTCGATATCACTGCATCCTTCCCTTTTTTCTCTCCATACGGTCACTGTCGCATTCAGAGAGGCTGTTCGGATGGTTGGTGGGGCACAGCAGGTAGGTGGGGTACAACAGGTACATAGGTGAGGGACAGCAGGTATGTGCACCGCGCGAGCAGGAAGACGATATCATTGAATGCGCCCTGCCCGGGATGCTGCGTCGCGAAAACTGGCTCGGTCTCTATCACTCCCGGGATATGCTCTGCGTTTGTGGACTGCGAGAGCGCTCGTCGTTCCCCAAAGACCTGGACTCTTCTGGGAATGTCGTCTGCACCCATGCGTTTCGGGGCTGGCCGAGGCATGTGCATGGCGTCTTGCTTGTATCTCGACGAGATGCCTTATGTCAAGCTCTCTATATACTCGCTGTGGGAGGATTGACTACGTCTGCATCGCTCTTTGCGCACTGGACATGCCCATCCGGGCGCACTGGCCTCGTACTTCAACGCCCACAAAATGTTAAGGCCCACTCCACCAGTCCAGGGAGGTGCGGGCAAGCGCAAATAAGGTTTGTGGGGAAGCCATTCTAGGCCTAGGGCCACGTGTGTTCATGGGGCGCTGCAACAGTAGCCGTCGTCCACACACAGGGCCGCCGCTACCTGGGGCCCGCGGGGCCCGGGCTGCTTGACTTCTACCGCTATGCATCTGCTCACTCTTCCGCCCAACCTCTGCTCGCCTCGATCTATGTCATGGCACGTCGCCTGGGGCGGCGATCTCGATCATCGATCCTGCCACCAACCCATACAAGCTAACTTATCGTGGGTGCTATGATAGAGCTCAAGGTGAGTGCGGTTTTGTGGCGGTCGTCGAGATGTGGAAGGAGCAAGGTTATGGGGAGGGACGCCCAGACCACCCATCCTAAACAGTGCCAATGCGCTCTGCCCTCGTCACTGCACCCGAGGGGTGATCGTCCTCCACGCGTCGCGTCGGGTGATACCTCGCGTCGCGAGCTCGTGCCGCGTATGTCTCTGCTCTCCCCCCGGCGTCCCCGCGCGCTGGAGCAGGCGTGGCTCGCGATGGATCGCGATGGCTCGCAGATCCTTCTCTGCAACGTGCCGCAGCACTGAGGCCTGCGCGCACTACCGTCCCCTAATCCAAATCTCGGAGCTTGCTTTCCTCCAGTACCCTCGGGGATGCCATTGAGCTGACGAGAATACTCTTGCTAGACTTCCGAACCACAAATTTAACCTCGCTCCTCAACCCGCCCCCGTCCCCTTCACCACCACAAGCCCGAACCCGCCCGCACCACACAGATGACTATACTCGTGTACTTTGACGTCCTCTCCGAGACGTTCACGCCCCCCGCGCACCCGCAGAGCGCATTCAGCGCCGCGAGCGACACCTCGCACTTTGCCCTCCACGACTAGGGTTCCGCCGCCCTGGACAAGGACGCGCAAGACGAGGGTAACGTGGGCGCGCGGGGGGGGGGCGCAGGGAGCGGCCGGTCCAGTACCTCCCGCTGCGGACGATCGTGGAGACGATCCGGCGGCACAAGGGCCAGTGCCTGCTCTGCGGGCGGCGCGACGACCTGATGGTCATGCGCGCGGTGCTGCAGAGCGGCGCGGACCCGGACGCAGTGGACCCGGATGTGAGTCGTTCCTCGTAGTGCTGCATGGTCGGGCGGGGTGTGCTGACGCGGACGCGGGCGTGTAGCCGATTGTGTGGCTGCAGGGGCTAAGGCTCTTCCCGCCGGAGTATACGCGCGACGACTGGACGAACCTTATGGCACGTGCGTGTCTATTTTCTTCGCATCCTCCCCCACACCCCTTCTTCCCCTTGGCCCCTTTCCGCTTTTGCTGTCTCTGATCATGCCGCTATTTCTCGCTTTCATTTTCCACGTGGCGCTAACCGCCCGCCACCAGTGTGCAAGGCCTGCGCGCGCGTACGAGGCCAACGTGTGGCGATGGGTCCCCCGGGCCGGCGCGGCGTTCCGCGCAAAGATGGCGCACGCCGTGGCCGCGGTGGACGTCGCGGGGACGCCTACCACGCATGCTGCGGAGCTGGGCGATGATGGAGACGCGGATGGAGACGCGGATGGGGACGCCACGATGAGTGTGAACGAGCCTCTTGACGAGGTACGCACGACGGCTCTGCAGGTGTTGGGAGGTCCTAGGTGCCGACGCCCGCCCCGCCGCATAGACGCCACCTACGCCAGGCTCGGAGCTCGTCGAGACCCTCGTCGACGGTGGCATCTCTGGACAGACGAAGGACCCCGATATCCGTTTCCAACCCGAACGCTCCTCCTCGCCCCTTCCTACCCTCCACGCTGACTCCTCTGCTTCCTCCCCCCTCGCACGCGACAGATGGACCTCCCAGCGTTCGACGTGCTCGTCTCTACGCCAGCGTCCATGCCCGCGGTGCCGAGCGGCGCGCCCGCTCACGCTCAACCCATACGTCGCGTACGTGGCCGCGCTCGCGCTCCTCCACGGGCCTGGCGCAGAGGCGGACGCAGGAGACCCCAGCCCGTTCGGCGCGGTGCTTGCGGAGTGTTTGGACGTGCGCGCCGCGTGGGACAGGCTGGCGATGGGGGCGGTGGAGGCGTAGGACCATCATAGCGGCGGGGGCGCGGCCTGGACATCGGAGAGGCGAGCGTTGGAGCTGAGTGTGTAGGCTAGTGACTGTAGGGGCGCAATGGGCACGAACGCGAAGTGTGATGGGCTGCACTGTGTTATTTTTTGTATTTATGCACGAAGTCAAATGCGCGAGAAGGTCGGATCCCGGAGTGCACTTTGCTCCCTCGTAGGGTGCGGGAGAGGTTGGCGATAAGGGGGGGGGCTAAGCATGGGGGAGTGTGTTACAGAGGGAAAGGTATGTAATGGATACTGGGAGTTAGACAGGAATGGGAATGGAGACGGATTTAGTGTAGCTGACAGTCTGAGACATCGACAACGACCAAACGCCCTCCGTTGGTCGCAAAGGCTATTCGTTCTTCTCCAAAATCCCACCCTCCGAGAACGCGTGCGTAGCTGACCGCGCTGGAAGTATACCGGTACATCGGCGGGAGCCAACACACGCGGTGTGGTCCCACGTCACGATGTACACACCAGATCCAGCCGTTGGAGAGGTAATAGCCTTGGGCGGTGGGGGGAACAGAGTTCAAAAGAAGCGGCCAGTGACTCGGGTAGGTGATTTCCGTGTAGCTAGTGTTCGTGATGAGACCGCGCTGGTCTGCCGAAAATCGAATGCGCTCGACAGGACTTGAGGCTTCGGAAATCAGTTCGGCGAGGAGATGGAGTGTGTGACTGCTAGGTATGGCTCGAAATACTGGAGCCTCCGGAGCTGCGCTGTGGCCTTGAGGTTGAAGGAATGGAGAAAAGTCCCAGAGGGAGATCTGACCGTGCTCGCTTGACCCGACCAGACGTGAACCATCAGATGAGAAGGAGAGAGCGGTTATGGCATGGTGATGGGTCACCTTCCAAATCATGGCACTTGATGTGAGGTTGTAGAGACGTATTGTAGGGTACCCTTTGACGGTGTACGGGATTAGTGGATGGGATGATGATACTCGTCTAACCCTGGTCCTTGAGGTAGGAAGGAAGCAGTCGGGGTCCATCGAGGCGACGACGATGTAGTCTTTGCACGGAGAAACAGCGATCGCATACAGAGCTTTTGTACCGGTGACGCTGAAACTGATCATCTCGAACCCTGCAACAGTATCCCATGTGCTGATGTATCCGTCTTCGGAGCCGGAGACAACAACGAGGGAGTCCGAAGTGAACACGACGGGGAGAACATCACTTGTGTGATGGCGGACGACACAAGTGGATACTCCTCGCACTGTGTCATACAAAACAATAGAGTGATCTGTGTGCCCAGACAGCGCAAGATGTAGCCCACCCGGAGACCATGTCAGAGCCACATAGCTAGGATCCAGGGTACCGGGTTGCGGATGAGCCATTTTACGCATCTGTACACCAAGAAATACATCCCAAAGCGCGACGGCCCCGTCTTCTACGACCGCAGCGAGGATATTGGAGTCGCATGGGGAGAACGCCACAGCTAGAATGGTATGAGAAGGAAAATGTTGAACCGATCCGCTGCGATTGGGGGATGAGGGTCCACCTTTCCTCATCATGAGGCGCACGTCCCAGGAATGCACCGTTCCCCCGCCGTGTGCTGAGACCATTTGTGAACCGTCGGGGGAAAAACGGAGTCCTGAGATACGCTCTCCTCTAACGTCTTCTTGTCTTCCTCGCCACTCTCCCGTATCGGAATCCCATAGACGAATCCATGACCCTTCACCGAGGGAGCATCCAACCGCAAGGAAACCTCCGTCAGGAGAGAAATCGAGGCCCCAAACGCTGCCTTCCACGATCAGTCGTTTGAGGTAAACTTCTGAGGAGGAAGCGCCGGAGAGGGGCCACAGGAGGACCTCGTTCTCGCATCCGCACGCGATGATCTTGTCGTCCGGTGAGATGGCAACCCTGAGGACCGCCGAGTTGTGTTTCAGCGTGCGAACCTGTGTGGGGTCTGAGATCGTCCAAATCTTGCATGTCTTGTCATGGTCGCCCCCACCGGAAACCAAGAATGAACCGTCGTGAGAGAAAGAGAGAGACAGGATCCAGTCTGAATGGCCCTTCAGTACATCCACCATCTCCAATTTGCCGGAGCTAGTGTTCCACAAATAAATTTCCTTGTCGTGTGAGCCCGATGCTGCGTAGTGGGATTGAACAGCCTGAGAGTAGGCCACTGCGCGGACATATGCGGAATGAGCTTCTTGTGACGCAATACGTGCCCCTGTCCTAGCATCCCACAAGGAAACAACCCCTTCTGCTGTCCCAGAGATAATCTCCTTCCCATCTGGCGAGAATGCCGCATAGCAGACCTGGCTTTTCTCTTGAAGGACATGAAGCTGGGCGCCTGTGAGAGAGCTCCATAGCCTGATGGTGTTATCTCCGGAAGTAGACATGATCTGTTCGCCATACGGGGAGTAGGACACAGAGGTGATGCCTTCTGTATGGCCTTCCATTGTCATAGTATTGGAGCTCCAGTGTGACTGTAGGCCTATGTGGACTGCGGGGGACCTAGGAAGGTATGAGGAGTAGACAGCACAGAGAGCGGAGGTAGAAGGGCAGGAAGGAAGGGCGGATATGTAGACGTGTCCCGCGGAAGCGGATATTGCCGGGTACCCGGTGTTTACCATGCGCGTGCAATCATACAGCAGCTCGACGATGTGTGTTGGTGGTCGCGGAAGATCCTAGAGGAATGAGAGAAATTAGCGGCGTGATTAGGTTTCGACGAACGATTCTCATGCAGCGTACACTTAATATATCCATTGTTTTAGGAAGTGTTTCGACCACGACGTCCATGTAGCCGATGAGGCTCAGCACTTCAAGCCAATGGAGGAGATGAGTTTCTGAGAATGTATGGAGGAGTTGGAGGAGCTCTTCATCGACAATGGCAGCGCACATGTGTTCTGACCAGTACCGACACGCATATCGCAGATGGAGGGGTATATGGGAGGATATGATAGAGTGGAGGTCTGTGATCTCGTTGTTGAGGTGGGTATTATAATCCAGTCCGCACAAGTTCCACTTTAGGGAGTCGTTCAGAGTCCTGAGGCAATGCTTTGCGAGTACATTGTGCTGTAGTTCCCGTTGGACAGCGAACCGCTGATCAGGGCACCGAGTCGTGTCCATAAGAAAATCCGGGAAGGAAGGATGGATGATACGGATGGGATCCCGGCCATCCGTCGGTACGACTAGTACAGAATGGAGTCGTCGGAGAGTCCGCTGGACGGTTCCTTCCCCTAAGTGAAGGAGGTATTCGAGGGAGGATGAAGAGAGCTGGTCGCGAAGTAAGACAACGGATCCGAGGACTATCTTCAGCTCAGCCATTGTCGAAGGGGTGGGCTCCTTCGGGAAAGCTTTCTTTAAGACTTCCGTGTAAATGGTGTTGATAGGTGCGAGAGACGTGCTATCGGCGAATGTCGCTGAGTCTTCGCGATGGATTAGAGCTTCAAGCTGCCTCTCTGGATTATTCTCGACGGGATCGTCGATATACTTGAAAATAGTCGAGACAACGATGAACAGATCTCCCATGAGCTCCTTGAGCGCTTCTTGTCTTGCCTCGCCTGGCCACGTTTTCCCAAGCTTGTGTGTGTGTTGAAGAGTAGAGATGTGTGATTGAATGTATATCGATATGTCACGACGTACGACCTCTTGAGGGATACGATGAAGGGGATAATCGTGAGTACAACGGCGGAGAGTCTGCTGGTCAAACCCTCTCATGATGTTGTCGTCTGGCCGACTAGTGATGATGAATTTGAGTGGGCCGAGGGATGATATATGAGCGGAAAGGGCGACGAGAATTGCAGAAACTGGGTCCGTGTCCCTGCACTCATCGAGAGCGTCGATGATGATCACATGACGAGCCAATGACCCAGACATGACGCGCAGTGGTTGAACTATGAGTTTCTCCAATTGACGTGAAGGCAGGGCCTGATATATATCAGGATTTTCTGCAGCGGACACTTTGAGAGCCGCAAGAAATGCCTCGTTCTGTTGTGCGAGATGGAGGGCGATGGTAGGGAATATGAGCTGAATATTACTTCTATCCCCAAATCGGGCACAGAAGAAGCTCGCGCCTAGGCATTTGACGTCATCGCACTGGCGTGCGATGGTTTGAGCAAGCGTTGTTTTCCCTGAGCCTGCGAGCCCATTGATCCATAGGACAAACGCGTCTGTGCGAACTTGATATGCTGGATCAACTGTGAAGTTTGAGAGAGGCCACGAAGTACCCAAACTGATCCAGTGGTAGATGGAGGTTAGGATCTCGGTACAGGTAGCTTGGATACATTCCGATCTGCCACTGTTTGCATCGAACCGAGCTTGGGGAGCGTGACGTAGGTTGAATAATGCTAGAGATTCAGATAGTTTTTGTCAGTATGCTTGCAGCTATGAGAGTTCAAAAAGCCTCAAGTAGCATACAAAAGGTCATGTTTTTGCTGAGTTCCTCTACAATCCGATCTCCTTGCTGTTGAATTTCGTGGCGGACGACGTCGGTAATGTCCTAAACCGGAGAAGAGTCTCAATATGAATTCCCCGTCGCTGAGAGGTTACATACGTCGACAGCAATGTATATGGACATCATCACTGATGCCTGTAAGTGATATTGTTAGTAAGACATGCTCTAGTGTGATTGATTCGATCAATCACGTACTGAAAAGTTATGCAAGTACCATGCCAGCCTATGGAGACATTCATCAAGCTCTTCGCCGATACTCGCCGAGTTAAGGAATCTCAACGGGAGCGCTTTACTCTCCACCTTCTTCACTTCATCTACAACAAGCTGTACATTCCTGGTGATGTATATTTAGAGGACTAGGTCCCTCGCAAGCTGACCGATACAAATACATACTTTTGTAGTACTTCCAAATGTTTCCCGAGTGCACCCGGACAATCCTTCCCCCCGTGTTGTTGCAGCGTTGTCTTGATCATGGTGTTCATACTATCAACGTATACTCCTAAGCTTGTGAGGGACTCGTGGTTAGAGCCATATTTCTGTTGGCAAGGACAGCAAAGATGGGCGGAAGACTTTAGTATGTGTATATAGAGCATGAAAAGGCGCACCTTATAGGTCTCCACCACTTGAATGAGAGCTTTGATTACCAGTGGAAGATAAGGTGCCGCACTGGACAATCCATCGGCGACCTTGAGCATGTTGAGTACTACATCAGCAGTTGCCTTCTGCTTTCCCCCTTTACGCATGATTGAAAACGATACGGTGTCCGCGGAGTGCCGATGTTCAGAGTGCACTTGACCTGCGTAGGGTATAGTTCTTTGAATTTTTTGTGTCGAAGACGAGGACGGCCCAGATTTCACGTGACCTTCCGTTTGAGGGTCCATTGCAGGATAAGTGTGTCCAAACCATCGTGACAGTCTTTCTAGGACTCTGTAGCGGCGCGACATTGAGCGCAGATGGGGACGAGGTGAGGAGGGGGTACTAGTGAGTGCAAAGGACCGCCGGCTACTCCGGACACGCAGTATATGATATGTCATTATGGCGCTAATTGGAGCTAGGGGCTGTGTGATAGCTTTGTCAGGTGTCATTTTTTGAGCTACATATATGAATTTCCTCGGAGTAAGTGCCTGCGTATCGCCTCCGCCTCTTCCTGTAATACAGTAACTTCGGGACAGGAACGACATACAAGTGCACCGCAAGGGGACCCCATGGCGGTCTTAAGGACGCCTTTTCGCGAGCACCGACAACCCTAAGCACATGCTCGCGGGAAAGGACTTTCTCGTGGACGATCGTCTCATAGACGCGGGCATATGCCCCTGATATGATCGTCCGCTTCGAGCGCTAGGTCTGCCGCTTCCAGTTCAACCTCCGAGCCATCCGCAGCCGTAACCACGCGGTCGACCTGTGGGCGTTGTATCTTCATCTTTGTACAATGCAGGCGAAACGGTGCTAACATGCACGCACGGGCGCGCGACCCCGGAGGACAGATGGATATGGAGGCCGTACTGGAACAACCACGCATTTTCGCCCACGTGCAACTTTGAGCACATCAAAACGCGCTACTACTGGTCGCGCCCCAACGTACGTTCCCACCCAGTAACGCACAGCTAGAGGGCGATTGACCGCTCCTTTGGGCTTGTAAATCGACTCGTGGTGCGATGCCTCATATGAGAAGTACCGCTTCGAGGATGACCGTGAGCTCGAGCTAGGGCGTAGCGCGGCACGGGACTGCCGCGCTGCTCCCCATCTCCGCGTAGCTCGTGCGCACCGCTGTCCCTGCTGATCCAGACCCGCGAACATACAACTAAGGACACAAACGCACAACGAACGCGCAGGTCAGCGATCCTTAACATAAGCACCGAGGAACGGACGCGAGACTTACCTCGGTGCTCGCTCTACTCGCGCGCTTGGGGAGCGCGCTGCCGCCCGATCCCGTGGGCGTGGTTGACGCGGACGCGAGGCAGTTCGCGAGTGACGTGGACGCCCAGAGGGACGTCGCGCGGGCGGGGTGTGCGGGCGGGGTGACGGGCTGCCCTAGGGGAACGCCAAGGTGTCGCACATGCCAAGGTGTCGTACACGCGGAGGTGTCCCATCAGCTGCAGATGCGGTGCGCGCGTGCAAATGTCAGCGATGCAGGCCTCTTGGAGAGCGGGGACGGAATGAAGCGAAGGAAGCGCGCACCTCGCCGTCGCGCGGGCGCTAGTCGAGCGCGCTCCCACGTTGGCTGCGGCGCGCATGGGGCGACCTTGCACAGCCGAATGCATTGCCCGCAGTACGCCATGAAGTTCTGCGCCACGCGAAGGGCGGTCGGAGGTGAGCACGGGCAGAGGCGGGTGGGTGCTGCGGGGTGCGCTCACCATCCACCCGTGGGTCTGCTGGAGCTCGCCGCCACGCGCGCTCGAGAAGACGAGCCCGCCGACCGCATTACCTGCGTGTGGAGGGATATGCGTCGAATTCGAGGAGCGCGCGTAGGTGCGCCACGGCATTGCAGAGCACAAGGCCCCGCCCGCGCGCAGGCCAAACAGTGCAAGGAGAGCGCGCGCGCACCGCTCTCGCCGTTTCCACCCGCGCTGTGCGGGTCGAGTTCGCCGTCCTGCCGGCCCTTCAGAATGTTCGCTTTAATGAGGTCCCTGACGCCCGTCACCTGTAAATAGTCTGGCGTCCGCGATCGCGCCATGCGGGATGACGCGTGCGCCGCACCCGAGCTGTGCGCGCCGCGCGACCTTGATGCACTCCATATCCCCGATCACCGAGTCTGCGCCCAGCTGCGGGAACGAGAAGATTAGTGTGCGCGGCAGAACTCTGCCAAACTGCCGCTGGCAAGTGC